>CBVK0100020030.1:0-49432 GCA_900067695.1 Picea abies
ATTGTAACTGTTCCACCCTATCCCCGCCCCTTCTGGACTTGATCACACAATGTTGGATTTCATCACCAACTAGTACGGTCATCAAAAGAAGGTCTTGTTTGCTTGGTTGTGATTCTTAGATTTTTTAGCGTGTGCTATTTCTTTTCGCTAGTTGGCCATAGATTTCTTTCATCGACTCTTGTCCACCAACATCGACCCTCCATGATGCTCACGAAGGCTACAGGGACTTCCCCCAGACAATATGGAGGGAAACACCCCTTTACCCCCTCATTCTATAGAAGAATCCCCTCAACAGAGCGAGGTTCAAAACGTTATAATTTCCTGGGAAGACGCTTTTGTCACAACTACAGATCCCACTTCGGTGACCCCTCTCGAACCACTTTTACTTCGTTTGGACTCCCTTGGGAACGTCATAGACGAGGAAGTCCCACGATTTCCAGATAGGCCTCTTACCGAGACATATATGGGGTCCACGCAACCCATCTTTGGTGAGGAATATAGGACTTCTGTTCGTCCTAACACCACAGAAAATACCAATCCCACACCCGCTCGTTCTATCTAGAGGACTCCATCGGGACGTAGTCTTTATGAAAATTTCGAATCCATTCGACAATCGTTCCATCTCAATAACCTTCCTAGTGAAGCAGGACCATCTAGTTGAACCATGAGTCACCCAGTTGATTGGGTTGTTAACCCTAATATTCCCCTCCAAACGGCTCAGTCCACAATAGTCCCTCACATCCCGACCATTCCCGCCGGCAATTTGGTGGTCACCCAAGCCCCGATTGGCACACCTGTAACACCAAGACCAAATCTCCCTTTTGGATTTAGGGCATTGAACGCATCCACCACTACCGCTGCCCAAACCACTACTCAAATTGTACCGGGAAGTTCCATACCTATCCAACAACTCGGAGGGACTGTCCTTGGTGGTCCTAACCCAATCGACAATACTGGTCAATCTTTCACGTCTGGCCCTCAAATCTCGGGAACTCCACCTTAAGCTGGGGGCATCCTCCCACTGGAGGAAAAATCCCATTCGGGGGGCACCCTCATGCTGGGGGGAAACCTCAAGTCAGAGTCCACCATCAACCACAAGGACAAACTATGCCCGTTGCACCCAATCCGTGGAGCATCCATTTTCAAGGAAATTCGCATGCCTCCATGGGACAAAATGTACCTGCCGCATCTAATCCATGGAATGTTCCTTTCTCAGGAAACCCATACTTCCTGGCAGGACAAAATTCACAGACTCAGCAACAACCTCCTTATGGAGAAATGCCCAACCCAACCCATAACCCTCAAAACCCATCCGGTTATCCTCTGCTCACACAGGCTTTTCAGAACACTTCAAATCCTATGTACCTTGGTCAAAACCAACCCAACATGAGAGGGCCCACGAGTTATAATTACCCACATAACCCAGTATTGGGCCCCACTGGTGTTCCTCTGCCGCACCAGCATTACCCACAGGTTAACTGACAACTACCTTTTCTAGCCACCCTGGACCTTCCAGACTTATCTCGGTTAACGAATGATCCCATTCATCATTCTTCGGTTTGGCCAGCTATTCCAGCAAAACTCCCTTCTGATATCCCCAAATTCGACGGAAAATTGGGAGAAGACCCAAACAACCATGTAATGACCTTCCATTTGTGGTGTTCATCAAACTCCCTCATGGACGACTCAATTTTCTTGCGTCTTTTCCAACGAACACTTACGGGTTCCATCGTGAAATGGTATATTGAACTACCACGTGCATCCTTTCACGATTTCAAATCCCTCGCTATGTCCTTCCTCACACATTTCCAACTGCCCATCCGATACGAGACGGGTACTGAACTGTTAACCTCTCTTCGTCAGACAACTTCCATAGACATCTCCAATCATATCCATGAATGGAGAAGATGATGAAGGCTAATCAAAGCGGTCATACCTGACCAATTATTAGCGGAATGGTTCACGAAATCATTACTACCCCAGATCGCTCGAGATTTTTCCATGGGCGGCATGGTTATCGAGGAAGAAGCCATTGCCCAAGCTCAGTACCTAGACTTAGTCTATTCACAATCCGGTACTCTGTATGAGTTGATACTGAACGCCACCCGTGCCACTAACGATCCATCCAAACCATCGACTGCTTCGCATGCGGATGGAGTTATTGGCTCCGTCAAAACTCAATCTACTACTCAGTCTACTGGAACAATTCAGCGGCCCGCCTCGACGGCTGCTCCCAGCTCAACTGCACCCTCTTCTCCCCCCCCCTCCCAAACCCAAGTCTCTGATGTGAATGCGGTCCAATCAACCCCTTCACAACAACCGGGGGGCAAGAAGAAAACGAGAAACAAAACAAAGAAGAACAATAACAACGAACAACCCAAGACCCAACCGCAAACCCCTGCTGCCGGAAAACAACCACAGTGAAAACCAAAATTCCCTTGTCTCATTTGTGGTGACGATCACTACATCCGAGACTACCCACATCGTGATGAAGTGGCTAAACTCTTTAAGGGAAATTTGCAACCTGCTGTGCTCACTCAGCCTTTTCCGCAACAACAATCTTTGGTCGCATAAACCCCCATGCCGGGGGGCAGTTCCAACCAACCCCATGATGAGGCCTCGACAAGCGCACACATTTACATGTTTAACGGGGTCAATCTAACCACTCGTTCTGTGACATACGACACACCAGTTAAACCTGATAAGCCGAAGACCTCTAACAGTTCTTTGCCAGATCCTTTACCATCTACTATTATTCCTCTGTCTGTTAGCCCTCCATTCGGGCCACTGCAGATTGAGAAACCTTCTTTTGACTCCATCCTACGCCCTCCTAAGAGCACCATCTGGAAATCCACTTTCAATCCTAATTCACGGGCTGCCCAAAATTACAATATTGTAGAAGATTTGGCCCAAGCCCCGTGTGCCATGTCCGCGTTGGAAGTTCTACAACACTATCCAAATCAACGTAGAATGCTCTTAGCTGCCATTGGCACTTTCGATCCTGAGTCATCAAACTACATCACGTTTAATCTGGACGATTATCAACCTCGACTCTCCCACCGGCTAGCTTTTCAAATCAACGTTGTTGTCCATAACCAACAAATACATCGAACTATCCTGGATGAGGGAGCTTCTACTTGTGTCATGTCTCTAACCTGCTGGAAAGGTTTGAAATCACCTGCCCTTAATAAATCCCCTACGATGTTACGCACCTTCGATGGACGAGGTTTCCATCCTCATGGATTACTACAATCCTTAGCCGTCCAATTGGGTGGCAAAACTGTTACCGTTGATGTCAAAGTGGTCGATGCTCCCCTCAATTACAATCTATTACTCGGAAGAAGTTGGTTCTACGCGATGACCGTCGTCGCCTCGTCGGTGTTTCGATGCATACAATTCCCTCATCAAGGCAAAATCGTTACCATCGATCATCTTGATTTTTTCACACCCGACGCTCGCATCCCTACTACCAACAATATTCCTTTCCTGGGAGACCACATGGTTACGTATGAAAGCATTGGTGTTGGCTTATTGAAAGATTCTAGCCTCATGGGTACTTTCCCTACACCACTTCCACCTACTACACATCATATTTCTGCCATCAATATGATCTCAACTTTGCCTTATCAATCCTTGGAATCCTCTGACCCTTGGATTGTGCCTAGTCCTTTGGAATTTGATGGACTCAGTGACACCATGCCACTCAGCCCAGCTGAGGCCACATACGTAGCTATTCAAACTGCCTCTCCCTCTTCAAACACTTCACATTCATTGGCACCCGACACTTACTCGGTGCCCTCGTGGTTGAATTCCCTATCATCCGCTGTTGATTACATTTCCCACATTTTCCCTTCGGATGAATCTATTATGGAAATGTTGAACATTGGCGATTTGCCCTGGGATGACAACCACCACCGATCCTCTTTTCTTCCACCATTGGAAGAAGTGCAAGACATACGATCTGTCTTCCCCCCTGATATTACAGATGCTCCACAATCCCCTATCCTCACTCAAGATGCTTTCTCTGAGGGGAACATGGGTAACATCTCTACTACAATCACAATTGACATTTCAGTCAAAGAAGGTGTCATGGAAAACATCCACCTTGGTGCTAATTGCACACCTGACGAAGTGGTCTCTTACACCGCTTTATTCAAAGAATTCTGCGATGTCTTCGCATGGACTTACGAGGAAATGCCAGGGATCGATCCTTCGATCGTCATACATGAAATCAAAACTTACCCTGACGCAAAACCGGTTCGACAGAAACTCTGCCCGGTTCACCCCAAGCAATTGGCAGCTATAAAGGCAGAAGTTGAAAAACTTCTAAAATCTGGCTTCATCTACCCTGTCCCTTTAACGGAATGGGTCTCCAACCTCGTTCTAGTCGCTAAGAAACAAGGGACCATCCACGTTTGCGTAGATTATCACGATCTCAACAAATCTTTTCCTAAGGACAACTACCCTACCCCTTTTATCGATCATATCATCGATAATTGCGTGGGAAGCGTGATCTTCTCTTTCATGGATGGTTTTTCTGGATACAACCAGATTGAAATCTTACCTGCTAATCAACATAAGACAGCCTTCATCTACCCTTGGGGAACTTTCACTTACCAAAAGCTACCTTTTGGCCTTAAAAATGCTGGTGCTACTTTCCAGCGAGCCATGTCGTTCACTTTCCACGACATCAAACATATCACGGAGCCTTACCTCGATGATTTACCCGCCCATTCATCCAACCGACCCGATCACATTGGTCATTTGCGGGCAATTTTTCTTCGATGTCGTTTCTATCGTATTCGTCTGAACCCACATAAATGCATCTTCGCCGTCGAATCTGACCGACTCCTTGGTTTCATCGTCTCAAAATATGGGATCAAGGTGGATCCCTTGAATATCAAGGCCATCCTAGCCTTACCCCCACCCACCAACTTGACCCAACTTCAAAGTTTGCAAGGCAAAGCAAACTTTCTTTGCCATTTCATCTGCAATTACGCCGAGATCACTAAAGGATTTATGCGATTACTACAAAAGAACGTCCCTTTCATCTGGGATGACACTGCCCAACGGTCATTCGAAGCTCTCAAGCACGCTTTGACCCATTCTCCTTTGTTACATCCTCCTGATTATACAAAGGATTATATCCTTTACTTGGCCGCTTCTACTTCCACCATTGTGATGGTGTTAGTTCAAGAGGACTCTAACGGCGAAGAACACATGATTTATTATCTGAGAAAGAGTTTATCTCGACCCGAACTCAGATATTCGCATGTCGAGAAATTGGCTATGGCAGCTGTCATTGCTGTCCAACGATTCCGCCACTACATCCTATTACGCACCACCACGGTAATCGCAGACTCCAACCCCATGTACCACGTCTTAACGCGTCAAGTACTTGGGGGAAAATATTCGAAATGGATTGTTATTCTTCAAGAATTCGATCTTGAGTTTACCAAGGCTAAGGCCAAAAAATCCCTGGTGTTTGCGGAGCTCATCTGTGCTCTCCCAAGTGACGATGAAAACACTGAACCGAAAGACCCTCTCCCTGATGAGTCTCTCTTCCTCATCAGCACCTCTGACCCTTGGTATAGAGACATTCTCCTCTACCTTCAAACCCAACATTTTCAGCCAAACATCTCTCGAGAAGAGCGTCGATGCATCTGTCACCACTCCCGTCGTTATCTCATCCTCGGTGACACTCTGTATCGCCGTGGTATTGACACAATCCTTCGGCGATGTCTGATTCACGAAGAGGCTGAACGTGTTTTGAACGATTGTCACCTTGGTGCTTGTGGCGGTCACCTTTCCGAGATGGCCACAGCCCAAAAAATCCTACGTGCCGGCTACTTTTGGCCCTCGATCTTCAAAGATTGCATCGAGGCCGTAAAAAAATTCCCACCCTGCCAAATCTTCAACAAGAAGGCACGCACCCACCCTACTTTGCTGCACCCCATTATCGCCATCGGCCCCTTTTCAAAATGGGGCATCGATTTCATGCAGTGTAAGCCTACCTCAGCTGGGGGGCACGGTTACATCATCGTCGCCGTCGACTATTTCACAAAATGGGCTGAGGCTATGCCTACCTTCCTGAACGATGGCCGTACCACAGCTCTTTTTCTCTTCAACCACATCATTACTCGTTTTGGTATACCACATGCCATTGTCACCGACCATGGTGCACACTTCAAAAACTAGATGATGAGTGAGTTACATGTCAAATTGGGTTTTCTCCATGAAAACTCATCCCCGTACTATCCTCAAGCGAATGGACAAGTTGAAGCTATCAACAAATTCCTAAAAACCATGATCCAATGCATGGTAGGGGAAAACAAGACATCGTGGCATTTACAACTATTTTTTGCTCTCTGTGCCTATCGCACGTCTGTGAAAACCTCAACTAGATTCACTCCTTTCCAATTGGTCTATGGCATTGAGGCCATACTACCAATCGAGTGTGAAATTCCATCACTCAAATTGAAAGTAGAACTCCTGCCCCATACTTCTGCGGAAGAAGAACGATTCTTGTATCTATCCAAGTTGGATGAAACACGCCGTGATGCTGCTCTCGTTAATGAGGCACATCAGAAATGAATTAAGAGTCAATATGACAAATCTTTCCAACCTCGATCCTTCGCAGAAGGAGACTTAGTCCTCGTTTATGACCAAGCACACGATAAATTGGGAACAGGAAAGTTAGAACCTATGTGGCACGGTCCTTACATCGTGAAGCGTGTTTTACACAGAGGTGCTTACGAACTAGTAGATCATGATGGAATCTCCCTGGGAGAGCCCCGAAATGGGCTTTACCTTAAAAATTACTATGCCTAGATCACGTAGCATCTGTGCTTTGTACATTATTGTATTTTAGCTTGGTGTGTCTTTTCTTTCGCGTGCTCGAGTCTTTACCGTTGCCACTCATGACTGTGCCTGTGTTTTCATGCGCAGATGATGTCTACCTTTCCTATCTTTTTTTGGTTCGCGGATGGCGCCAGCCAACATACCCGGAAAATTGCCTCGGCGGCATGGGTTATTTATCAGTTTGACGAGCTGGTAAGTTCAGGAGGCATTTGTTTAGGACTAGCAACCAACAACATGGCAGAATATCATGCTGTCGTTGGATTGTTGACCCAAGCCTCCTCCCTAGGTATCTCTCGTATCATTATTCACTTAGACTCCCAACTTGTGGTTTATCAACTCAACCGCATCTATGCTATCCGTAGTCCTATCCTTCTATGTCTACACTTGCAAGTTCGTTGTCTTGAACGAATGTTCGATTACATTGAATATAGACGCATTCCTAGAGAGCTCAATAGTGTTTCAGATGCGTTAGCTAATTATATCATGGATCGGTATTTAGCCCATAGATAAGATTCAAGGAAAGAAGAAACTATACATTACATGTAAATTAAAACACATCATAGACATATCATGTACAAATCATAGGCATCATAAAAACTCGAAACTGTATATATATATATATATATATATGGCGTGACTGAAATGTTTGCATTACATCAAAAAGTCTGTAAGAGAACAATATATTGGGCTCATCCACCCATACAACTTCGCCAGACAAGGCGTACAAAAAACATGATCTCAGGGAAACTCTAATCTCCCCGCACTATGTTGTGCTGTGAGTAATATAATACTGTGCATACTACATGTCTCAACAGAGAATTGATATTCTCTGGCACTCCTACAGTGTGTCGCTGCAAATGCAAAGGCACATCCCCTCTCCACAAGGGAGGGATACCCATCGTAAGATCCTGGAGGTTCCTCTCAACCTCCCGGAGACCCACCACCGGTGCTACTGGGTCTGCTACAACTGGGGCACCGCCACGGCGTTTTGGCACTGGTATATCCGCCAGGCGCACTGCTCCCTTGTCTGCATGTTGAAGACAAAACAACTGTTAAAACTCTCTTACATACCCAAAAAAATACATATACATCAAAAAATTAAAAAACAAACTCGACAAGGAATGGCTTAGTCTCTTACCTGACTCGTCCCAGTCTTCCCCCTTGGGCAGAATCAAAACCATACTCCCACGGAAGTCTACATCAGCATACGGGAAGTCCTCGATCCAGAGGTATTGCCGCCTCAACCAGGCAAAGAAATCACCAGTAAAACAGAACTCGGACTCCAAAAATAACCTCGGGGATAGGCTAGTCCACCTCTCCATCCGAGGCTCATCCACTGGTCATACTGCCCGCGTGATCTGAGGCTGCATCTGAGGGATGTGCTCCATGAAAAACGAGACTAAAAATGAGCCATATCCAAACTGTTTCTGGCCGTTCCTGCACCGAGAAATTTGTTCCTTCACATTCCGAAGGAATGCTGCACTCCAATTGAACAACGTTGGCTCTAAACACTGAACGCCATAGGCCACCTATGACCTCGAAGCCAAATAAGCACTAGTGCTACCAGTTGCACTAGTGATAGCAAACAATATGGATCGAAGAGGCAGATCCCGGATATCCTTGATAGAGATCCTGCCCCCTACCAATATTTCTCCCGGAACACAGTGACGTGCCAGATACACGTCCACCTACTCAGGTAATGCCCTCTGCCCTGTAAAAGATATGGGGACCCCTCTCTTCGAGAGGCCAGTCAGAAAGTACACATCCTCAAACTCGATGGTCAGGAGATGTGTACCAATACGGAATCCCTGTTCCGTGATGTCCCAAAGACCAATGATATGCTCAAGCAATAGAACCTCGCTTTTCATTTTTTGCAGTTTGAAAAACTTGAGCAAACCACATGTCCTCAAAGCAGCCCACGTACGGGGACTTCGTAGAGCGGCTATATCATCCATCTCATGTTCCCGCTCTTTCCACTCGATCATGATTGCCGAATATATCTACAAAACAAAAATTCAAAATTCACATCATTCCCCACGCTTTTATGATTTTGGCAATTTTCAAAAGGCCTTTTAAAACATAAAATCAAATGCCCATGACATCTAAAGGTAACCAATCATCATTTTTAACCACCACACCCTTGAGTATTTACCAAACAATGATTAAAACATGGTAAAAACAAAAAACGATTCGAGGGGGTGCGTGGGCCCCTTGAGGGGAATTTTCATGTTTTTCTTTGGTCAAAATGGTCGATCTAATCAATGGTTAAAGTGTGGGCATCTTAACCACCATTTTCCAATACATTTTTGTGAACAAATCCCCCCATTTTATTAACTTTTAAAAGGAGGCTGATTTGGTTAAAAATGGATAACCTAGGGCTTCATGTTTTAAATTAATTATACCATGAAAATCAACTTGGAAACAGGCAATTGAAAGAGCTAAGAACAAACATCTACCTGGTTCGAACGGTGTGAGAAACGATCAACCGTATCTCCGACAACAAGAAGAACAAGATTTGTTCCAATCGAGATTCTCCAACAACTCTACAAATCCTTGCAAATGAAATGGTAAATGAGTTTTTGAATCAATTGGCATTTATAAATTTCATTTTTTATAAGCTATGGTCATTTTGGGTTTCTCTAATGGTGCAAATGACTTCACTAACATCTGGTTTGTAGCTTCTGGCATTGCAGGATTCTTGGCAGTTCTAATGAATCATTCACCTTGTCATGTTCATGAGCATAGTCTTAGTTCGTTCCCGAGCTCGACAATATGAGAACGTAACCGGGTAAACTTTTATCTCTTTTTCAGACTCGTATGAATACGATCACATGAAAAAGGAACCCCCCTGGAGTCTCTTTTAAACCCTTTTCAGACTCTCTAAATATGAAAATATTGTCGAGTGATCTTGCTTTCTTTCACACTCGTTAAAAGGTCAGAAAAAAGTGTCCTTCGAGCAATAGTTTAACCCTTTTTCGGTCTCGTTGGACTACTATACGAAAAAGGAACTGAGAGAGTTCTCTTTTAAGTGTTTTTCCAAACTCTATAATCTCGAAAAACCTTCGAGTTTTCTGTCTTTGGACTCGTTAAAGCACACATCGACAGACCCATATGGGAACAAACCCTTACTTCTTCCAGTTCGTTAAACAAAGGAAGAGGAACTTACCGAAGGTGAGTTATATCGAGCGTGTGTTATCCTCCTTGAGTTCATTAAATTAAAAAGAGGTACTCATCTATCTGGATGGGGGAAAAATTGAAAGGAGAAAGCCAAGCAGTCTCTTGAGAACATCATCTAGCACTTCTTAGAGTCACCCTTGAACATGGCACTTTGTCACTTTGCATACATCATAATCCACTGAACCTCTACACTGAGCCAATCCTTTGAGTTTCCTTTCGCTCCTTTGAGTCACCCGACGCAAGTCACGGTACCCACTGCACAGTTTTGGTCCATGTCATGTTCACTGCCGTGCCTCAATGTTCAAGGGAAGTATCCGCCTCAAGAGTCAACCATCCCAAATATATTGTCTCACAACCTGTGTCAATCCATGTTCTTTTGATTTACCAATTACACCTATATGTCCGTTTCATGTCGCCGATGAGGGATACATCAAGGCCCTCCGGGATACATCAAGGCCCTCCCTCGACGAGTCTATTCCTGTCGACTTCAACACATTATCCAGGAATTAGGCTTAGAAACCATTTAGTACTTTGGGACCTGCATGCTCAATGGCAGGCCTCCTCACATTCGACAGTGGGTTTACATCATTGACCTCTGATCGAATGATTCCGTGAATGTTCGACTTCAACTTATCTATTCACATTCGGTGGAATGTACTAAGGTACCTTGGGAATCATTGACATTAATGGTGATCTCCCTCGCACTTGTTAACGGTTTACCTCATTGACCGGTAATCAAGTGGTTTCTGCCATGTTCGACACCAAGACATCTATTCACATGGCTAGATTCGTGCCATATTGGGATTGGGAAGAAGACCCTGGGTTGAGTAAGTCACTTTGATATATGTCTCGCCCAGGTTGCGAAAGAGTTTTGGACAAAGAACACATGCATTGTTACATAGATCCACTTTGTATTGGTCATGGCTATGTCTTATCGTCTTGTAGATCCACCGTGTATTATTCGTGGCTACGATCAGTCTGAGTCATCAAAGTATAGATCCACATTGTATCTTCGGTGGCTATACCCTTTTATCAATACAATTATGGATCCGCAGTGTATATTATGGCAGCCATATCTCAAATCTTGATCATCCAAGCATAGGTATGCCTGCCTTGGGTTTTGAAACATGTTATGATATTTGTTGGATGTTTGTGTGCAGCTTTCGTCGGGTTCTCTGAGTCTATACCCTTGCTTGAACATCTGAAAAGTATTTCAGTCATCAGTTCGTATCTTCTGACTTCATAATTTGGGAGGCATTCTGTTACACGTCAAAATTGTTCAGATGGATAAGTGTCGCATTGTCCCTATCAATTGTCGCAAGTGTCGCATCTTTCCCATCAACTTTCGCAAGTGTCGCAAGTTGATCACTAGTGTCGCAAACAATGTTCAGACATGATCCCATGATAACGACACTAAGGAGGCACTTATGACATCTCACTTGACTAATTTGAAGGAGGAGAACTGGTTTACTGGGATCAAATGACCCTTGACACCTGAAAGAATCCCTAAAACAGAGGTTTGGAGGGGGAACGCTCCCTTATTTCAACTGCAGAAGCGCTCGCGCTCCCCTGACATTCTTCAGGTAGCATTATAATTCCCTCAGACCCTTCTAGAGGAGCACTACTCATCCTAAGAGCACTGGCGCTTCCCCAGTCTTGCCAAGGAGCGCTACAATGCTCTAAGACCCCTTCTGAAGGAGCGCTCCCTAATCTGGGTCATTTGTTAGCCCATTGAGAGGAATAAGGGGAGGAACATTTGAGATTAGGAGATTGTTGTGCTCGAATTCTTGTTCTCATCAACAGATCCCTGATCTATGGAGAAGGTTCCCAACTGGTTCTAAACATAACTCAAGAGGTTAGGCTCCTCCTAACCTATATAAACAGGTTCTATGATGGTGGAAAGGGGGGAGAAAAGATTGAATATGTGAAACTTATGATCTTGGAGGAAACTTACAGTCAGCCAAAGGATAGTGATCAGTGAAGCTGCTATTATCCAGGTTGTGGATCTCTCAGGCAAGGGTTAGACGAAGAGGACTTGACGAAGCTGTCGCATTCACATCTACAATTGTAAGTATTGTTGTCGTTATTCTCATTAATATGACACGCTTGGCCTGTTTCTTTCTAGTTTGTGTCTAATGTCACATGAACTTGTCATTTATTGATAGATCTGTTTTCAAGCTAATGTCAATAGAGTAGGAAGTGGTCGTATCTTGTTTTGTCCACAGGCCTCGACAAGGAGCAAAAGGTTGGAACGCAACTCGGAGCATGCAGGGACAAATGTCGGTTAAAAGGTAATTATGTTACTCTCCCTTCTCATGCATTAGTTTAGATAGATTTGAAAGGAAGTCAGTGTCCATGTTAAGCATTTTTCTGTCTAGGGTTAAGGTCAAGCCCTAGAGGTCGATCTACTTGTCCGCAGGCAGATTTTCCTACAACAGAGAGCAATCATGGTTCTCTCTATGTCATTTGAGGCTCCTCATTGTAAAGGTAATGAGAGTCAAGATATTGTTGCCCTTCTGGAAATGATGTTGATTTCGACAGAAAGGGAGACGCGACTCCAAGAAGTAAAGGGATTCATGAAATCCACTAGATAAAATTAGGAACTGATAGGTAACATGAACGAAGTCAAGATGCGATGAGACTCAAGACTTCCCTTGGTTGGGGATATATGTGAAGGATGATTGGCCACAACCATGAAACTGGATCTATTGTGAGGGGGACGACTAGACATGGGGTTAAATTGTGTCAGAGGCATGACAAAGTGGACAAACTCAGAGATCAGGGCTACATGGATTGTGGGATACTCAGGGTTTATGCATGATGTCAACATGAGTAGAAGATAGTGAATGACCCAAACAAGGGAGACATGGGTTTCTTTGCCATAAAAAGAAGGCCGCCAAGGATGAAAACAAAAAGTTATGTAAATGCTGGAAACAAAGGATTTTTACAGTTACCAAATAAATAAAGAACAATGTGGGATGAGTGTACAGATATAGAAATGGGTGCGCCAGTGCAAGATGGCTTCACCTATGAGGGCACAAGTTGCATGGAGAATTGGTGGAGGGTGGGGGGCCCATTGGTGGGTTTCTATATGAGGTAAATGAATGGAAGGCAATTTTGCAGATGGAAAAATTGATTGTGGATGAAATGGAGGGTTAATGATACTGCAGAGGCACAGTCAAAATAGAACCAGGATGAGATAACCTGAGAGTCCATTGGGAAAGATAGAAAAATGATGAGAAGGAGTATGTGGCTGATTCACGGAAATGCGTAAGACTATCGAGACTCCCATCCCTATGGGGTTAAAGCAGCATGAGTTTCAAAGTGCCAAGGGGAAATATGAATGGGACAACTCATGTGGGGGAGAGTGCTACTGGGTGACAGTATTGAAATGCAATGGAGGTGACAGTACTGTAGAGCTAGATGTGAGGATCCTATAGGAAAATTTCGGAGAGTGTGATTGGGAGATGAAATTGATATTCAAAGGGAATAATTACATGTTAGTGTCAATCATATACCTGAAGGGGTGGAATTAGTTTGTGATGACCAAGTTCTTGCACACATTAAAACCGAATACCCGATGTGAACAATATCTGAAGATAAATAACATATAAAAATTATTTGGTAATTTTGAACATGAGCATGAGTACCTGGGCATGATGTGAGAAAAATGCTTCATCGGGGCCGAGTACAGATGGTGACCTAGGGAATGTGACTGTGTAGGTGGTGAGATCCTGATCCTATGGCTGAAGATAGATCAAAAAATAGAGACCCTGAGCTCTTGTAACTGGGCATGGAAGTTTGGAAAAAGGGACTATATATGGTTGTGGGGTCCACAATGCCACCTCATTTGTACCTACTTCCATAGTGAGTTGATGAGAGGATTGTAGAGGATATTTGGAGATTACGGGAGTTCAATCCGACCAATCTAGGAGTTGTGAGAGCTAGGTTAGTGGTCCCATCCTCCTGCATAGTATATAGGTTTGATTTTTTGGGTAGGGTCGTACAGATGGTCATACTAGGGTTTTTTGTAAGGGTGGTCCCCATAATGCGTAGGAGAAGGAAGGATACTCGCGCAAAGGTGAATGGGTATAATTCCCTCTCCCAGGCATGATGTATGGCTATGATGAATACAGCTGCACATGCAGGCACATGGGTGGAAAAAATAGGTGTGCATGTGATGCACATCTATTCAATTTACAGTTGTGCACTATGTGCAGTTGTTTCGCAAGAAAATGTGTATCAGTGCACAACTATGTAGAGAATAGGTGCGCATGAATGCACACATGTGGGTGTGACAGATGTGCATTGGTTTGCATATGTTTCTCCTATAGCTGTGCATTGATGCATAGCTCTAAGGAGAACAGACATGCATATGTGCACACCTATGGGTGTAACAACCGCACACTTGAGGCGAAGCTGGGGTTTTTTTTTGAAAATTTGAATTTTTTTAATGTGTTTTATCAATGATAATGGTTGATCAAGTTTTTTTGTGTGAATGCAGGTGATCAGGTTAGCTTTCCATTCCACTGGAGGGAGCGGGACTGGGAGTGCCTCCAGGAGGCGGTGAGAAATGAACCTAGCATTCTGAGACTCTTGGAAGCCTGTGGGCTGCTAAATTTCTTCGACTACCCACTGATACGGTCATAGGAGTACCTGCTTTAGTATCCGATTTCGATGTGGAGTACTGACCTGCAGTGCTTCATAGTGTGCGGGAAGTAGTTGACATTCTCAGCTATGGAGGATGTGTATTTTTTGATAGGGCTCCCTTTTTGGGGAATGGCCCTACCTGCTGACCCCCAGCTTCCAAGGGATGTCAGGTTGATAGACTTGGCATGGGATTGTTGCTTGGGGTTGAACTCGATGTCGGATTTGATTTTTTGGATTCAGGTGATGGATGTGCTCTTGCATCAGTGCATTGCAACAATGATTGTGAGGATATACATATCCTTAGCAACTCAGTGGATCAGTGGTGTTCAGCTGAGGATTATGTAGAGATTCCTTGATGCGGATTGTTTCACCTGGGGTTTGATATTGCATGCCAAGATGATGGGCCAGGGTCACCGGTGGTGGAACACCAACTCTGGTGATTTTTCCTTTGGATCTATCTTGGTGATGTGGTTTTTGGAGAGGGTGCCCATGTTGCACCCTAGAGTGTTGTTGTCGGTTGCAGGGCCACATGAGCCACGACTTAAGCTATGGGTATTGATTTTGGTATGTCATGGACGGATGAAGGGTGGCCACTATTTTATAGCCACATTAGCACGTGTGTGGCACTATATGCCACATATTGTACTGCGGTTCCCATATGGTGGGATGGATTTCGGGCATGGCCTGGACATGATGTTTCCTCGTGGTGAGGATTGGGACCAAAGAAGTATGTTGGTGTATTTATGTTTCGTGATTTTGATAGTGTAGCATATGTTTATATGTCTAGATGTTGATTCTATCTTTGTTTGTGTTTTTGAAGATGTGGGGCCTCGAGCCCAAGAGGTGGAGGTAGTGGGGGAGTCAGCTCGCCAGGGGCTAGTGAGACCGTCACGGGTGGGAGAGAGACGTCGGAGGTACCAGGATGGTGTGAGGTCAGAAAATGAGGTGAGATCTGACCAGAGGCACAGATTTGATGATCCAAGTGCAGGGCCATCGCATGTGCCTCAGGTAGAGGTCAGAGGGGGTTAGATGATTTCTGACACCAGTTGGAGGTGGTGCTACAGGGTGTGCCAGAGGGCATGTGGTCCCATATTCAAGAGGAGAGAGTCATGGAGTAGTGTGTGGGTGGCCCTGTAGTGTTGTGGACCTTGATCCATAGAGAAACTATAGCAGGGGCAGCGATGACTAGGTGACTGCCCCCTGGACTTGGAGTACCCCCAACTAGTGGGGCGCCTCCTGCAGATAGAGGAATTGGTAGTGGCGCTCTTGGGGCACCATGAGTTTTGTTTGTGTATTTTTTTATTTATATACACCTGTAAGCCCACTTTGTATAGGGTAGCGTGACACCCATTTTGTACCTATAGGGGTGAGGGGGGCTCACTTGCCTACGAGAGATGTACATGGTGTATTATTTTGTAAACATTGATGACACATTGACCGATATATATATATATATATATATATAATATATATATATATATATGGATATACATGTTTGGGATCTTCTGTGATGTTTACATGTGATGATATTTGGTTATGTTTTTATGATGTCTAATCTATATGATGTGACAAACTTTTGATGATTTATGTATGTGAGATGATGTCTTGATGTGATAAATGCCAATCTAACACTAGGTTAGCCATGTTATCTATTATTTGATTAAATTGTCCTAGAATATGTGTAAATGTAATTGAATCAAAATGTCAAGATAAGAGTCTAACCTACAAGTATTTGCGAAAGAGGAAAGGATCGCAGACACAGTATATAGTGTTGAGTTGTAGGAAGAAGAGTTGGGAATATAATAAGATGCTAAGGTGGAGAATGTGGCGGTGACTGGCCTCAGTGAGGAGACCAATAATGGCGATGTATTATGCTTGGTTTTTGGTTGCTGAGCCCAAACATATGCCGCTAGAGTGGAGCAGTTCATGTGAGGGTTTATAGAGGGCCCAAGCGGCCGAAGCGAGATTATGTGTCTAGCGGCTAGTTCTGTTAGTGTAACCGATGTGGTAGGTCAATGGAAGATTCATCTGTCAACACCATGGATGGTAGATTAGATATGAGGACTGGAGGAAAGAAAATAAGACTAAAAAATATACAAGTGCGTACGAAGAAAAAGCCTAGTGTAGAATGACTATGCTCAGGTGTAAAAATTATTTAAGTACAACCCATTGATGGGCTCTTTGAGAGGATAGCCTTCTGGAGAGGCCAATATGTATGTGCCTTTAGTGAGGAAGTGTTGGATGATGTAGGGTACATGCCATAATGACTTGAATTTCCCATGACCGAGAGTATCGTGAGTGATACCGTAGGCTATGACGAGATCTCCTTCGTTGAATGACCGAAGGTTGACATGGAAGTCAAAGGTGGCCTTTGACCATTTATTAGATGCCTCATTTTTCTATAAGGAAGATCGACGATCTTCATCCAGTGACTCTAAGGTCAGCAAGAACTACTCCATTGGAGAAGTGTCAGGTAATAGCCTGATGGCAGTGTGCAACATGGGAATTTTGCATTCGATGGGGAGGGTGGCTTCGATCCCATGTATGAGATGAAACGGTGTAAAAATGGTGGCAGTTATGACTGTCGTGTGATAAGCCCATAATGATGAAAACAACATATAATGTTAGTTGGTCTTATGTTTGTTGACAGTGCGTTGCAACATGGTTTTGAGGACTTTATTGATAGCCTCGACCTATCCATTGGACTGGGGGTAGTATGGGGAGGCGAACTCATGTGAGAAGCCTAACCTTGAGGATATTTCGATGAATATCTCATTCTCAAAGTGTTTACTATGATCAGAGACTAACTATAGTGGAACTTCGAAACGGGAAATGGCATGGTTGAAAAAAAAATGTGGTGTTGTGTCAATGGTATTATTGAAGGTAAGCATGGCTTTGACCCATTTGGTAAAGGAATCTACTTCCACGATGATGTACTTATGTCTAGTTCTATGTGGAGGATTTCAAGTCATGAAGTCTATGCCCCATTTGCATAAGGGGCCATCAAATATGACTGGATGTAGAAGAGCGAGTGGCGCTCATGATTTTTTGCATAAAGCTGGCATTTGTCGCATCGCTTGAAATCATGGATGCAGTCATGAAACAATGTGGGCCAGAAGTATCGGGCTCGAATGATTTTTTGGGTGGTGCACATACCTAAGAAGTGGCCACCACAAGCACCGCTATGGAAATCATTCTAGACTATGTCTACTTTGTCGATGGTCAAATATCAATGGAGTATGGTGTTGACCCCACGTTGATACAAAATGTCACCGATAAAGAGGTATCGAGGGGCATGATGGTGAAGGCACCTATTGGCACAATTATATGCATAATATATTACCAAACATAAATTGTTGACCGAGATTCGTAATAAATAGAGTTGTTACACTATATGTGTTGACAATAGGTGGTCTATCTATTTCTGATGAGTATAGCTCAATAAAGAAACAATCAATAACAAAATGCTCTGTTTTCACACTTTTTCAAATAACATTCTCCACTCATTTCAAAATTCAAAAAGAAAAACTTGAAAACAAAATATTAACAATCATGCATTCAAAAGATCTTGCCCAGATAATGACTTTTCCATTTACAAGCTCATGAAATGAAAATATGGACTTTGACTTAGTTATCTGTAGCTACTACTCTTAACAACAACTAGCAAGCAAATCTAGGCACACTTCCACAATAACAGAAGATAAAGCTCATAGTAAAACTCTCAAGAGAACACTCAATTGAAAAGGATCTTTCTTAGGTGTCAAGTCTGTTCATTATAGGCTCGTGAAATAAAGAGATGAACTTAATATCTTGTTCCCTATAGCAATTGAAATAGTAATTACCAATCCACTTTATTCACTCTTAGACAGAAATCAATCATCACTCTATTAAGTCCAATCAAACCTTCTTTAATATAGGAAACAACCAATATGATTGAGAGACTTCATTATATGGAACATGAAGGTTAGAGATGAATTCTTTTGGTTCTTATACCTACTAAGAACACCAGAATTACAAACTCAAAACAACAACATTCGCTTGCTTAACATTCCCACACATCAAACTCTTATCAATTAAATATTAATCTGAAAAAATGGAAATGGAACTATCTACTATGTTCAATGTCTAATTACTCACACTGATTCAAAATCAAATAACTATGTACTAAACTAAAAATTCATTCAATGTTATTCACAACACACAATTATTAAATGTTCACACTCACACAATCACACAAAAACATATACATGGAGGTTTACCTTGGTTGGGGCAGTGGGCCCTTGCCGAACCAACAAGGTACATCTAAAGAGATTGCAGACTAAAACACTTTACTCATTCCCATGAATTTCACAAAACAACGTTTTCATTCCTTCAATTGCTCGATTGAATCAACAATTCAACATTTCATTCATCATAACAATGTGTATCTTTCTCTAAGAACCAATCTTATAGCATAATAATTCCTCTTTCTTTAAGAAACAATCTTATAGCATAACAATTCATCTCCTCTCAGACCTATGAGGTCTTATTTATACATAAAATCCATGGAGGAATGGATGAAACTGAATCCCCAAACTAAGAAAACAATTTTCACAATTTTAGGATAAATCCCCAAAATCTGTCTTTTTCATCAATTTGGGTAGATTCGAGTTAGGGCTCCACCCATATCTTCCAAACCAATTCTAATTTTGAAAATTTTCTTGCATCTTACTCAATTTTCCATATTCTATACAAAACCCATATCTTCGAATTTATAGATATGTTACCATATGCACGGAAATTGAGGTGTAAGTTGGCAGTTTTAGATTTTTGCTAATTTTTGCAGAATCATTCCCCTTGAGATAGAGGTCCACACGTGTGATATGGGTGAATTATGACACACGTGTTCGCATGAAAACATCGTTCTATACAAAATGTATGAGCTCGATTTTCTTCTAGAAGCATTCCAAAATTCCGAATTATGTCTAGTATCGAACTAGCATAGTTGGTACCAGACTAGAATAGTTGGTACCGAAATCCTCTAGACAGGGGTTTAGTACCAGATGAACACAGTCATAATATGGGTACCATACCAACATGATGGTAGTACCAGATGGAGATGGTAATAGAATAGGTGCAATTTGGTACCAAATGAAGCTAGTACCAGAAGAGGCGGAGAGCTGGCACCGGATGAAGCACAGAGATGGTATTGGACAAAGTGAAAAGATGGTACCAGATGAAGCTGGAATGGAAAGAGGCAAAGAGATGGTACTAGATGAAGTGCAGATCTGGTAGCAGATGAAGCTAGTATCGAAAGAGGCGGAGAGTTGGTACCAGATGAAGCACAAAGCTAGTACTGGAAGAGGCAGAGAGATGGTACTGGATGAAGCACAAAGATGGTACCGGAAGAGGTGGATAGCTGGTATCAGATGAAGCACAGATCTGGTACTAGATGAAGTGCAGAGCTTGTACCAAATGAATCTTGTAATAGAAGAGGCAGAGAGTTGGTACCAGATGAAGCGCAAAGTTGGTACCTGATGAAGCTAGTACCGAAAGAGGTGCAAATTTGGTATCGGATGGAGCTGGTACTGGAAGAGGTGCGGAGATGGTATAAGATGAACATAGAGGTAGTACCAGATCACTGCAGAGTATTGTATTAGGAAGATTATTGGTATCTGATCAGTTGGTTGTTGCAGTACTAGACCATCAGAAGTACCCGATGAGGTGATGCCTTGTTATGAAGCTGCTAAATAATAGTCAAAGTAATTAGGAGCAAAAATAATCAATCATTTAATCAATATTAATCAAGAAAATCAAACAAATCATACCTTAATCATAAGTTACCTCTCTATGCACATGGATAAGGTCATCAAGTGGATTTGTGGAGGAAACAGTCAATTATATACACATAGCATAAGAAAAATAGGCTTAGATAAAGGATAATATAGGGTAATAGAGGTGTCAAAATGGAGACTCAACATTCCCCCATGCTTAATTCATTTCATGTCCTGATGAAACAATGATCTTCAAAATTTCAAAATTGATGATACTCTTCACTCGATCAAGTATTCCCTGAAGTTCCACCTTTCTTTATCTCCTTAAGTTATCTTTTAAGTAACCTATTATACAATATAAACTTCATGGCCTATGCTTCACACTTCTTACCCATGGAAAATTAGTTATGATGGAAAAGTGGAGTCATGAGTAATAGATTAGATCTATTAGTTATTTGATGCTAAGTCTTATCCAATCTATTGTGGATCATAGTTAGAAGAAAGATGTGGATGCAACTCTAATATGATTATATGATAGTGGCCAAGAGTTTTCATGATGAATTTGATTAATAGGCCCCCCTGGCTAGATTACCTTTAAAATAAAAGTGATATAAGCATAATTTAAATCTCATTTGAATAGAGGAACACATAAAAGAATACATCCCAAGATGATTTACTCATTTCTTATCCAAGTTTTTATAGATGAAGCTCTTCTTGCTTAGGTAAGGTGAATTACATATATTGAGGGTCCCACTTTCATGAAAACCTATTTATTTTAAAGATAGAACTATAAAGTGGATACTTGAAGGTTCTTAAGAACATCATCTGAGAGATATTAAGGTCATCTCCTAGCCTTGATTTGATAATGATTCAAAATGAGACCCAAGGGTTTTTGTTTAGTTTTAGGTGTGCCACTTCATGTTTTTCAACTCCCTTTACCCGGCATAGCCCCACTGCTAGCAGGCATGTTCAGTACCCCAACGGGTTTAACTTAGTACCATATAAGCATGGCCCCGCTGCCAGCAGGCCTGTTCAATACCTCAGCGGGTTTAGTTGTACTTCCTGATACATCCATTTTATTATATTACTCAAAATATTTATAATGGTGTATACTGTTCATTGATAGTTTTAGAGTATAAGGAAGGCAGGTGGTACGAGAGTGTTTTAGAGTTATTAGGAACATAATTAACTTCTTTCAATTATCCCAAGGGTGAAATCATCCACATTAAACTTAAATCTCAGATATTCAATGTATAATGGAACATCTTGGATAATGACTAAGAGGTCCCTCTAGTTAATCCTATTAGGGTTCTCATGAAAGTTCATTGAGGTTTTCCAAGGGTGGTCTACCACATGAGTTTTTCATCAATACCTCCCAAGAGAAACTTGGATAAGAACTTGTTGAATCAACTAGGTTAGTATTAGACATAATGGTGTCACCAGTTTTCAATGGATATTTCAATTAGAAATCACTTTTTCAAAATGATGATGTAATAAGACATGTGTACCCATTATCATATAGAGCTAAATGTGAAAATATCTCCTTAAAGGATAGAAAGGATGATTCATTTAGGGGTGATTGTAGAAATGTAGGAGGAAGATGTACATGATAGTAAAGAACAATTCAATGCAAGACTTGAATGATCCTTGATAGAAAGAACATGAAAATATTAGCTCATACCTCCACTTACCTGAAGTGAAAATGATGTGAAGCACGGGACAAAGATCATATCACCTTGGCACCAATACCAGATAAGTAATGGAGCAGGATGGTACCAGAATGGGATTATGTAGTACCAGAACAGAACAGTACCAGAATAGGATTCTGCAGTACCAGAATAGAATAGTACCGGAATAGGATTATGCAGTACTGGAATAGAATAGTACTCGAACAAAAAAATGAAAATAAGTAATGTCATGGGGCAGAAACATAGTGATAGGATGAATGATTTATATATGAGATGTATATGGGGGCTTGCATAATTTCATGGTAGGGAGCGTGAAATAATTGAGGACATGAGGATGTATGAGAGTAATCACATGTTTAATACATAATTAGTCTAATTCCTTAATAAAATGAAAAAAAATGTTGAGTTTATACGCCCTATTACTTGAAGCATTTAAATCGAGTAGCAAAAAATTTGAATATAGGATAAGGACTACGAACACCTCATTACTAGTACCATATCACCTTAATACCATATGAATGTAGATTTCTTTTTTCCCAGTACCGGATGAATGCAGACCTTGCCCAATACCATATGAATGCAAAGTTCTTTTTGCCCAGTACCAGATGAACGTAGAGTTTTTCCAATACCGAATGAGTGAAGGAGTGAATTTGTTGCACTACCAAAACAATACAGAGAGAATATTTGCAGTACCGAGACAACACAAAGATGTTATCCAGTACCAGATGAACACAGAAAGAATATTTGCAATACCAAAATAGCATAGAGATGTTATCGAGTACCGAATCATCACAAAATTTCATTCCGGTACTCAATGAGAATTGGATAAGGTACCTGGTGGCATATTCTACAAACTGGAATTTTTAGGCTTCTCCTTGTGGCTGGCATACTTTGAGTATCAAGTTGTAGAAGATGCTATCAATCATTGTTGCTGCAGGAAGAAACATATGAATTTTTTATGTTGAAGTATCATGTTGGAAAAACACTGCTTTTGTTGCCACTTCCATTTTATTAGAAAATAAACCTAACTACTATTGTCTCACCAACCACTCCCCCATGCCTGAGGTTTTGCATGGCCTCATGCAAAAAATGTGAGATGATAAAAAAAAGGCTTCTCAGAAGGTTGCGAACATTTGCTAAAAACAAACCAATAGAACTAATTAAAACTAGATTTTTATTCATGCTTACAAATAGAAAATTTAGGGAAAATGTCAAAAGTTGAATTATTAGCTATGAATAAAATAGTTTGGAATTAACATTCAGTTTCAACTTCTATTAAAAAGATCACTTAATTGATCATCCTTGTGAAATAGTGTTCTTAAAATAGATAGGTAATGATAAAGCATGAATGCATCATTTTTAACAACTTAAGGAAAAAGAATAATTTTGAAGAAATGGGTCATGAAGCACTCCCTTAGGTGTTATCTTCCATTGAAAAGGATGCCTTCTCCACTTTTGAAACCCTTCTAGTATTATTTGTGCATTCAGAGGATCAAGAGATTACCTTCTCATAAAATTCTAAACAAAATTATCATAACGTTTAGAAAGAAATCTACTATAGGAACAAAATATCTTAAACCGATTGCTTTATTATCTTTTGACATTCCCATTTATGCAAATTCTAAAAGATATGTTGCATTGTACTTATGTGCAACATTTATTTATCTATTTATCTATCCTACTCTAATTGAACAAAATAAAATGTCCTTCAGGTATAGGAATACTTCTAGTGAAGTCATGTGCATAAGGGTTACAAATATATCCATACTTAGGTTTAAGAGATAAATTTTAATGCATATCGGAGTATGCAGGACCAATTTCTTTGATGATGAGATCAAGAAATAATGAAAAATAAAATTGTGGTGTGACCTAATAACTAATTGAAACCATAGTTCAATAGGATCAATATATTCTTGTTTCTCTTCTTTGTTTAGGTCACACTGAATGTCTTCTTCACCCATGCTATGTAGATTATCCTCTTCAAGATGATTGGTCTTTGGAGTACATACAGGATCTGTTGAGAGGCATGTTGAGAACTCCCCAATATCAGGTTCCAATGGTTTCTCTCCATTGAATTATATCCATGATTCTTTATTCTCCTCAACAAATTGACAAGAGGAATTTGATGGGACTTCTAAATCTTCCTGTGGAGAGACAACTAAATTCTTGATTGCTATCAAGATATGCTCTTCCTGAGAGGTGGATATCCCAGCTACTGCTAGAATGTGATAAAGTTCTTGGAGGAACATTCTTTAAGATATTGATCATCCTTGAATTACTCTAGCTGGTTGATGATCCCTGTCTCACGACACAAATTAGTACTCGAGGGTTCTTACAACACCCCAAAAATGACTTATCATCAAAGATATGAATTTTAAAACTAAGAAATTAAAACTATTTGAAAAAATAAAACACACCAAACTTGAACTCCTTTTGTTATTGGGACCCTGTTGTCACTAGATATCTGTTCACACAAGCTAGCCCATCATGAAAACACAATTTTTCATAAAAGAAGGAAAAACACACTTGTAATAAAATAATAGAGGATAACCTAACTTTGGAGTAACCCCACCAAAGTGGATGTGTGGGATCTTCCCTCACATCTTACCGTCTTCTCCCCACCCTTAGGTCATCCATAAAACCAATCCAAAACCATTAAATCAATCTGATTCAAATACTACCTATTACCATTTACAACTCCCCGACAATGGCGCCAAAATGTTGGTGCAATTATATGCATAATATATTACCAAACATAAATTATCGATCGAGATTCGTAATCAATAGATTTGTTACACTATATGTGCCAAAAATAGGTGGTTTATCTATGTCTGATGAGTATAGCTCAATCAAGAAACAATCAATAAAAAAATGCTATGTTTTCACACTTTTTCAAATAACATTCTCCACTCATTTCAAAATTCAGAAACCAAAACTTGCAAACAAAATATTAACAATCATGTATTCAAAATATATTTCCCAGATAATGACTTGTCCATTTACAAGCTCATGAAATGAAAAGATGTAATTTGACTTAGTTATCTGTAGCTACTACTCTTAACAACAACTAGCAAGCAAATCTGGGTACACTTCCATGATAACAAAAGATAAATCTCATAGTAAAACTCTCAAGCAAACACTCAATTGAAAAGGATCTTGCTTAGGTGACAAGTCTGTTCATTATAGGCTCATGAAATAAAGATATGAACTTAAGATCTTGTTCCCTGTAGCAATTAAAACAGTAATCAACATTCCACTTTATTCACTCTTAGACAGAAATCAATCATAACTCTATTAAGTCCAATCAAACCCTCTTTAATACAGTAAACAACCAATATGATTGAGAGAATTCATTATATGGGACATGAAGGTGAGAGATGGAACATGAAGGTGAGAGATGAAGTCTTGTGGTTCTTGTACCTACTAAGAACACCACAATTACAAACTCAAAACAACAACATTCACTTGCTTAACAATCCCACACATCAAACTCTTATCAATTAAATATTAATCTGCAGAAATGGAAATGGAACTATCTACTATGTTCAATGTCTAATTACTCACACTGATTCAAAATCAAATAACTTTGTATTGAGCTTAAAATGCATTTAAAATCATTCACAACACACAACTATTAAATATTCAACTCACACAATCATACAAAAACATATACAGGGAGGTTTACCTTGGTTGGGGAAGTGGGCCCTTATTGAATCAACAAGGTACCTCTAAGGAGATTGCAGACTAAAACACTTTACTCATTCCCATGAATTGCACAAACAACATTTTCATTCCTTCAATTGATCGATTGAATCAACAGTTCAACATTTCATTCATCATAACAATGTGTATCTTTCTCTAAGAACCAATCTTATAGCATAATAATTCCTCTTTCTTCAAGAACCAATATTATAACATAATGATTCATCTCTTCCCAGACCTATGAGGTTTTATTTATACATAAAATCCATGGAGGAATGGATGAAACCGTATCCCCAAACTAAGAAAACAATTTTCACAATTTTAGGATAAATCCCAAAAATCTGTGGTTTTCATCAATTTGGGAAGATTCGAGTTGGGGATGCACCCATACATTCCAAACCAATTATAATTTTGAAAAATTGCTTGCACATTAATCAATTTTCCATATTATAGACAAAACCCATGTCTTCGAATTTCTAGATCTGATACCATATGCACAGAAATCTAGGCTCAAGTTGGCAGTTTGAGATTTTTGCTATTTTTTCCAGAATCATTCCCCCTAAGCTGGAGGTCCACACATGTGATATGGGTGAATTGTGACCCATGTTTCCACATGAAAACATCATTTTAGACAAAACCCATGTGCCCGATTTTCTTCTAGAAGCAATCCAAAATTCTGAATTATGTCTAGTATTAGACTAGCACAGCTGGTACCTAACCAGAACAGTTGGTACCGGAATCCTGTAGGTAAGGGTTTAGTACCAGATGAAAATAGTCATAATATGGGTACTAGAACATTGCTATGGTAGTACCATATAGAGTTGGTATCGGAATAGGTGCAATCTGGTACCAGATGAAGCTAGTACCAGAAGAGGCGGAGAGCTAGTACCAGATGAAGTGCAGAGATGGTACCGGACAAAGTGCAGAGTTGATATTGGATAAAGCTAGTACCAGAAGAGGTGAAGATATGGTATCGGATGAAGCATAGAGTTGGTACTAGATGAAGCTGGTATCAGAAGAGGCGGAGAGCTGGTACCGGATGAACCTCAGAGCTGGTACCAAATGAAGTTGGTACCGAAAGAGGCGGAGAGTTGGTACCAAATGAAGCGCAAAGCTAGTACCAGATGAATATGGTACTAGAAGAGGTGGAGAGTTGGTACCAGATGAAGCACAGAGCTGGTACCAAATGAAACACAGAGCTTGTACCGGAAGAGGCGGAGAGTTGGTATCGGATGAAGCGCAAAGATTGTATCAGATGAAGCTGGTATCAGAAGAGGTGCAAAGATGGTACCAGATGGAGCTGGTACTGGAAGAGGTGTGGAGCTAGTACCGGATGAATGTAGAGGTAGTACCGGATCACTGTAGAGTACCATATTAGGAGGAGTATTAGTACCAGATCAGTTGGTTGTTGCAGTACCAAACTGACAGAAGTACCAGATGAGGTGATGCCTTGTCATGAAGCTGCTAAATAATAGTCAAAGTAATTAGGAGCATAAATAATCAATCATTTAATCAATTTTAATCAAGAAAATCAAACAAATCATTCCTTAATCATAAGTTACCTCTCTATGCACATGGACAAGGTAATCAAGTGGATTTGTGGAGGAAACAGAAAATTATATACACATCGCATAGGTAAAATAGTCTTAGATAGAGGATAATATAGTGCAATAGAGGTGTCAAAATGGATACTCAACACTGTTGACTATCATCTCAAGAGAGATGAGACCCAATCTTTTGTGTCTGGAGGTATACGAGAAGGTTGCCATACCAGGAATCATCCGAGGGAATGTATAAGAGGTGTTCGACGAGAAAATTTATGTTGACAGGTGAACTTGTGGTGTCTGAGGGAAACGTCGTGATAATTTCGGCAGGAATAAGTGATTTCTTTCTTTTGGGATTTGAAAACTCTAGGTTGTATTCCTGGAGGATGACGATCCATCAGGAAAATTTTCCATTAATTTGTTGTCAACTGAGAAAGTACTGCATGGGGTTTGAATCTTCCACGACTTTGGTAGTGCGAAGCAAGATTTAATGACAGTTTTTGGACTGTGAGGGCAAGTTTCTCTTCATGATTGTATTCTAGGGGTGGTCCTAATTTTTTTTTATTGATGTAGTAAATAACATGCTTTCATCCATCATCTCCTAGTTGGATGAGAACTCCTACTACTGAGACGGCTAAGGCCGATAAGTAGAGGATGTAATCGCGATTATACTCGGGGGGACTAATCAAAGGGAATTGGATAGCGCCACTTTTAAATCATAAAAATAATTTTGGGCATGTTCATCCCATCAAAATGGGATATCATGATGCAGTAAGCGAAGGAAACCATGCACGCGAGTGGCATAATCTGGGACAAAGCATCGTAAAAATTTGGCTTCGCCTTGTAGGCTTTGCAGTTGGTGCAAATTCTTAGGTGGTGGAATTTCTATGATGGCTTGGACTATTAGGTAGCTAGAGAGGTAGTAGTGGGGGCCTAGAGGGCCCATAGTGATAATAGTGGAGATCATTCAATGTAAGGTGGACTAGGTCTACTATGTTATTAAATAAGACCCACTGTGGTAGTTAGATATAATAAATGGGTAGTTAGATATAATAAATGTAAGAGGACTTCTTAGAAGGTTCTACCTCTAGAATGTTCTTAGGTGATGCTAGTGCAATATATAAAGAGGTTCAAGAAATGTAATGGTACATGAATAAAAGTATTGTATTTGGAGCAATAGGTCAATAGGAGGATGGCCCCTCGAAGAGGCAAGTGAACACGAGAGGATCTCTTCCATAATAGGATCCATTGTATGGTGTTGCCCTACCTCAAGAGTTTGACAATAATAAAAAGTGGTTTCTTTTATCTTGCTCTTTCGATCTATTACGTATTTAGTATTTGTGGTGATTATAATTGTATATCTATTCAGGTTCTTAACACTTCACAACTCTAAATCCGAGGATGTAAAAATTCCGCAGTGAGTCGGATACAAGATTTGATAGCTCGAAGACTTAATGCTAAGCCCACCAGAGTAATTAATGGAAAATATTCAACCCATATCTACAGAGAACACAGTAGGTGGAAAACCAATTAAAAGGGTTAGTTTAAGAAACTAGGATCGAGTCTTGGCCTTGACGTAAAATCCTCACAAATGGAATATGGGTTATGACAGAGAACTTTAGCATATCGTTATTCTACAAGAATACTCTGTGTTGAATTTTAGGGTCACTATAATAGGATTTAACCACAAGATTTGTAGCGATAATTATGCCATGAGTAAGTCCCAATAAGTACAATGCTACACATCAAATAAATGACTGGGATAATTTTTTTTTGACAAAACCTTAACACATTTCAGGACTACCCCTGAATCAAGAATTCAAAACCGCCTGTGTAGAATGCTTACAAGGTAACGAAATCCTGGAGAAGTGAATGGTTTCCCTCATGGAAGAGATATAGTTGTAAGCTAACACCATGGCAGAACTTACATATCTAAGTATATCTCGGATGGAAATATTCCAGAGAGTTAATATTAACGAGAAGGGAGGTTCTCAACTAGCAACAATAAAAGAAAAACTAGTTACAATGACAACTTAAGATGTGATTGACTCCCTTATATGCTACAGTTAGTCCAAGCAATAGGTTTTGTGATATTAACCAGTAAAGGAGGAAACCAGAAAAATGTGTATCATTTTTTTGCCATACGCAAATTAGAATCCCCTCATCATCAGTGGTTACACGCAAAGCAATGTTATAGAGGTTAACGTAGAACATTTTGGGGAAAAATGCATAAGAGCCATAGAAAATGGAACCTTGGTCACCCAAGTGATTCACGTATCATGAAGTAATGGAGAATATATGGCTTAGGTAAACAAGCCATGTGAACATGCGCACATGGCATATCCACATTGATCATGCGATTTTAGAACCTGTACAATGCAAAAAACCCTATAACTAGGAACCAAAGAAATTCAATGGGATTTATGGACATGTATTAACTATGCTTTGAGTCGAGCCCACTAACACTGATAATGTGAATCCATGTCATGAAAACGTATGGCTTCCATGATGGACAATAAGATTTAGGGTGGTCAACCGTCACATGTCGCACCAGGTAGGTTTCTAATCCCAGTGTGAGAATATATACTTGTGTGACCCTGTCATTGATCAGTGGTGTGTGTCAAGACACGACAACTACTATGGAAACCCTAGCAACAAGACCGACGAGGAAGTCCATCAGTGTGACAGTTAGGGTGTGCATTCAGTTAGGGTATGGATGTTGCAAGGAGATTGTATGTGACCAAGGGTAAATTGTTCAGGTAAGACACGTGGTTATATGTGCTCAAGTAAACTCTAACCAAATAATATGTTGCCTTGGATATAAAAGATTTATGATAATGGGTTACATCTAATAGGAATGTTTTAATAGTGCTTGTTGTACATAGAATTTTAAGGGGTTAGAATAAATATAAGAAGATGGATTGTTTCGAATGGTCATAATGAAGTCTAAAGTATCCCTTCAGTTGGATGTGAGGAAGAGAGCACCATGTCTATTTAAATATGGAACTCTAGTGAAATACTTGGGTGGGTACACTATTACAAATAAGAACTTATAGACTAGAGTTACATTAGACCTTATGGTCATGAATCTCTCATAGTGTTAAATGGAGATACCCCACTTCTACTTGTTTAACATATGTTAACACATGTTTTGATTAATAATAATAAGCACGAGTTACATGGAAAGGGTAATCACGTTATATCATTCACTCATAATAAAAATAAGTACACATCGTATTGCGACCGAAATATTTTAATTACAAACATATCAAGTATAACAAAATAAAGGAGTTTTAATGCACCTAACAAAAAAAAAATAGTTGGTAAATTTGGGGTACATTACAATGCATGGCTACCAAAAACGTACCCAAAAATCATCTTGAATCCTTTTATACTTTGAAGTTTGATGCTGAGAGTAAAATTTCCACTTTAGATCATCTTTATCAATTTCTTCATAAATGTAAATATTTTGGCATCACTAATAATAATGAAATTTGTAGATTGTTTACCCTCACATTCCAAGGCTAGATTCAAAAATGGTACAAACCACTGCCATCTAAGTCTATACATTCATGGAACCATTTTATGGAAGTTTTTTGGTTGGCCCATCAGAACTATAATGATGAAGAATTGTGTTTAGAAATTGAAAATATTTCTATGCATGCAAATGAATCTCTTGATGAATTTTATGCTAGATTCATGGCACTTTGTTTTATATTTCATCTCAAGGACTTACCTTCAACAAAATATCTGATTGAATATTTGATTTCTCTTGTTCTTCCTAACAATGAACGTAATAAATAAAATGAGGATAAACATGATGTTTTATATGCATTGACTAACCTTGGTTCCCATCTAATTTTGTTGATCCCATATCACAGTCACAGACATTGAGATTTTCCCTCACACATTTTCAGATTCTAGAATATGATAGTTTAGATTTAACTCTAAAATATGAAAAAGGCAACTGAAACATCTCCTAATGATTCTGGTCATCAGAAACAAGGATAAATTAAAGTAAATAAAACTCAATAGTAATATAATGAACAACTTGATTGCTCTTCTCCAGATATAAAATCAAAACTTGTTCCAACTCTTTCATCAAAAGATTAACCTGTAGACCAGAGTTCATATAATAATTCAATGAAAGATGCCTTATTTTACGATAATGAAAATCATAAAGACGTATCTAATTTATTATACTATGGTAATCATTACTTTTTGTATTCATATTTATTTAGTAATGAGTATATCAACCATTATGTTGAAACATTTTATTTAACTAGTTCAAATTTATTTGAGAAAATGATTTTTCTAAATGATAATTATTTCCCTATCAATGTAAATTTTGAATATCTTTCTTATTATTTTGATGATATTGTTGATTCAAATATTCTATGTGATTTGCAAGAAATAGTTCAAATTTATTTGAGAAAATGACTTTTCTAAATGATAATTATTTCCCTATCAATGTAAATTCTGAATATCTTTCTTATTATTTTGATGATATTGTTGATTCAAATATTCTATGTGATTTGCAAGAAATAGAAGTCTTATTTTATGAGTATTTTGATCATGATGGCATGGAATCACATTCATTACAAAGTAGAAAACATATAGATGCAAACGTGGACCAAACAAATTCTGGATCAAACAAATTCTCATGCTTTCACTTTATTGCCTTTTTCTAAGAACAAATTTGTATGTGAATTTTCTGATATGTTTAATCCTTATTTTCATAATTCGTTTAAACTTTCTAATGAGACTCATTGTTAAATTCTAGTGGAGGCTTGTTTCAATAAAATTTTATTGAAACTCTTCTCTAATGGAAATTTCGTTGAAAATAATCAATGTTCAATTGGTTTCCTTACTAATTTTAGGTTTAGTAAATTAGATGATTGTGTACATCTAACAATTACTTTGGATATTTTTACTTCTTCTTTTCCCTTTTATATGTCTTAATATCTTTCATGGGAAGAAGTTAGTACTTTTAATCATTTGGGAACTAAAAGAAGTTCTCTTGATCGCATTAATTCTTTTGAATTTTATTCTAATCAGACTCTCCGTGGTAACTATACTCATTCTCTCAATTGTACATATCAAGATAGAATTAGGATATGGTTAGAGGAATCTTATCTTTGTAATTTTCCTTTAAATTGGTTTCTTTCATTGTGCTTATTAGGAATTATTAGGAATAGAGCTTATTAGGAATGGTTTCTTTCATTGTGCTTATTAGGAATTATTAGGAATAGAGCTTATTAAGAATAGATGTACCTAATAGGTTTAAATTTTTCTTTGATTTTTTATTATCCATCCAATTTCTATTATTTTTTTTTTTTACATTTTATGAAGAACTCAAGCAATTGAATTGGTTACATTAAAAACATGATTATATTTAGTTCCTTCACATATGAGTAGAATTAGGAATAAGAGTAGTTTTATTTCTTTTTTTCTTTTTAATTTTTTAATTTGATTTATATTAAGTATATTTTATTTTATTTGTAACATTTCTTTCTTGAACAAACTTGATGTGACGTATTGTTTTAGGACACTTGTGTGCAAGTGATCCAATTCATTATATGAATTTTTGTTTCGCTTATGTATTATGATGATGATGTTGTGGATATGGTGATATTCTTTTTTATTATATATGTATTGACATGTGATATTGACAGGTTTCTCCTGAGTGTGCAGGACACTTGAAATATTGGGAATGTCGATGGCATCGGTGGATCTCTTGGGACTCTAGATCGTGTCAGGGAGTGGACTCTATATGGTTTGAGTATTTATGTTTATGCATATGTGACATATGTTCGGGTATATCATGATGATGTCTATGGATCGCTGACATGTTTCATTGATGGATGCAGGATAATGATTGCCTGCTAATCAAACTCACATTAGGATTAAAGGGGTCATGCATGATAACTAGAGATATGGAGGGAGAGGTGTGGTAGCAGCCCTGCCACAACCTACTAGCAATCCCGTCATGGCTCGAATTGTAGGTTAAGAATTACCTAGTTTGAGAGATCCACGATGTTGTGAGGGAAGACTGAGACAATCACTCATGAATATTCTAAAGGGCGTGCAATAAGGCATGGTACTTACTCCATAGAGACCCTTAGTACATTTTCAAAAACACATCACTTTGCCAATGATCACAGCAGAGATATGAAATCAACTCAAACTTAGTTACATAAATAGTAAGGGTAGAGATTTATGGGATAACTATAGGAGAATGTCACAATAGCAAGGCTATCATATTAAAATGATAGTTGAAGGAACCAAATCACAATAGCATAGGTTGTGGTATTCAATGCATAACGAAATATGATATCCCGAGATGGAAGGAGATGATAAAATGTATCAAGAACGTAATGGAACAGCTTGGTAGAATCTAGAATCAAATTGTAGATATTAAGTGAAGGGAAGTTCCGAGCACCAGAATAGCAAAGAACATTTTTACTGTTGTTATTTTAAGTTTTTTGTTCGAAAAAAAATTGTGTTTGTAGCGATGAAACGAAATTACATTGCAGTGTCATGTTACATCCAATCACAAATATAAAACTCAAATGCGAAAATTAACTTCTTGACCCCGAAAGAAATAATCCACCAAACCAATTTACAAGTCTATGCAGTGGGGAGGTTCTGTTTTATACTAGGCCAGGCAACGATGAATAGGAAAACCAGATCGTAATTTTCATTTTAGTACTCTAATTTTTATTATTTTAATTTTAATTCATTTTAGCTTTAACTTCTGTTTAGTTTTTAGATTGATTTAAATTAATTTAGTTTTAAAGTTTTATTTATTTTTTAGTTTCATTTTAGTTTTAAAACTTTACAATTAGATGTGATTTAGTTTATTTAGAACAACTACAAAATCTTAGATTCTGTAGCCATTCTTTTAAAAGATAATTAGTTTTATTTACTTTAAATTTGTTTAGTCTTGTTGTTTATTAGAATTAATTTAGTTTAGTTTTACTTTTACTTCAGGTTTTACTTTTACTTTTATTTTGTTTAATTTTTATTTTTTTTTAATTTTTACTTTTAGTTTTATTTTTGTAAATTTGTTTGGTTTTATTTTTAGTATTATTGGATTGCATGAAAATGAAAAAATTGTTATCTATATTATTTTATCATGATAAGAGTTCCTTTATGATTACTTCATATTTTCCAAGAAAATTCACTTAGGAAAGTACTTTGAAATAAAGTCTTTTAATAATTAATTTTTTTTCTACATAAATGAAAATCAATAAGAATGAGAATAGAAAATATTAATATAAAAGGTTTAGTTCACCCCATAAAATGCAATATATAAAAATGAAATTCATATCACCTCACTTCGTATTTTACATTGTAAATTGCAATCTTAAACATTTTTATCAAAAGAAGTTCAATAAATTTTAATACATAGGAAGGTGGGGATATGGACGCTCGCTAGTAGTGGGTCAATGTATACATGATATTAAGAAAACTTTGTCAGAGCTATGAACGCCCATTGGCACTAAAACGATGTCGGATAACCGAAAGATGTGTTGAACTAATTGCATTTATTCATGGTAAGTAAACTCTGCTGAGTACTCAAATCAAAATATTATTCTCCCACTCATATTTAATTAAAATTAATTTAATATATTTCTCCTATGCAAAAACAACATGGATAAGTATGGGTTTTCTTATCTTTTAAATTAATCATACAAAAGTTATCATTGATATTCCAAAGTGACGGATTTTATTCTTTACCTTCTTTCTCTTATTTTTTCAAAAAAAAAAATAATCGGTTCTCCCAACATGTCACCAATTTTTTTGGAAAACAACAACTCCCCTAAATTTTGAGAAAAATTAACAGCCCTCTATTAAATTTTTGGAAATATTCCCTTTGATTGCATTTGTTTTCCTTTGATGCAATAATTTTTCATGTCTCAATTGTTTGGTTCCCATTCTCCTTCAAATTGATTTTTTTTTGGGCTTTTGGTGATTTGATGTTCCTTAACTCAAACATTAGTAAGTCCTCATGAATATATCTTGTGTAATGATTAAGTTTTCAGTGGTGTTATTCTTGCATTCAGTTTATTTGTTGCTTCATCCACATATGTTATTGAAATGTACCATCTACATATTTTTGTTTTTTTTGTCATTTGCATGCTCAGATGGTGTCATGCCTCGATGTATGTAAATTTGTTTTCTCATGATATTTTGTCAAAGTTTATAATTTTACATATGATTATTGGATTGGTTTCCTTTTCCAAAGGAGAGTAGTATTAGTTGTTTGATGAAACAAGATGAACTTTCTTTAGCCAACTCATTACATTTCTCCAATATTATACATTACTTATGGAAAAGAGTGCATCATCTTCTTTTGAAATTTATTTGAAAATAGAAAATAAAGATTTTCATAAACTCAACAAATAGGTTAAGATTCAAGAATCATTGTTGTTATTAGGATTATGATAGAGTTATGATTTCTTTCCATGGTTGTTTCTAATATTTTATTTTTCTTCTCTTTTCATTTAATTTATTTGTAAATTTAAAATTCCTCACACAAATGAAATCATAAAAATTATTTAATTAGTTTTCTCCATTTTTTCTTAATTCCACATTAAATACATTGGAAAGAAAATTATTAATGAAAAGGTTTTGTTTGATATACACTTACATATAGATTTCATTTTATTTTCAAAATAAATATATAATCCAATTGTGCATTCCTTTTTTATAACATGTTACGTTTGCAATAATAATTGTACATATGGCATGGTGATAAATTGTCGTACTTACATTATTGAAATTTGATATTTATCATTTTTGTATGTTACCACGTCAACATGAATTATGTTCTGACTTCAAAAGTACCATAGATCATAGAACGATCATAGAACAAGTAATTTTCCAGCACCAAAATAAAAGAGATAAGACTAGGATATAAAGGAGTAAATAGTTGACAAAGTGCAACAATTTTCTATAATAAGTCTATGGTTTCTACAAAAGTGAAAATCTATTGTATCATACCATGTCACTCTAAAAAGTGATCAAACGAACCTTGAAGGATTAATTTATTTTCTAAAGAATTTTACAGCAAGTTCGTTTTTGTTAAATATAATGTAGCCTCAAGAGTCCGACTGTACACTGCCAGCTGTTCTGGCTAGTTGTATTTTCTATTCTTGTTTAGCTTTAGCCTATTTAGCTCAGCCATCTCTCATTGCAATGTAACTTCTTCAAATTAACTTCTTCATACATTCCAATATACTCTTCTATTCTTTCTCTCTGCATTTCTCTTTACTTCACAATTTGTCATGGTATCAAAGCTTTAGCAGTAAGCCTCTTTACACAGTATGGAGAGAAACTCAATCCTCATAGCGCAGAGGTTCACGGATCTTGAGAGCACGTGACATAGTCTCTTTCACAAGGTTTGGAGAGCCGTCCATCATACTCTCGAAAGATCCTCGCAGGAAACTTCCACGAGGAAGAAAAACATCTTACGCTCAAAAGATCAATGTAGGAAGCTTGCAGAGGTTGTAGAGCATACTACGCTCGAAAGAACGAGGAAGAAAAGACCGAGAAAGAAGAAACTTTAAAGTTTATTGAACAATTTTTCATGAATCGTCAAAGATTGATGAAGAAGAGTTGTAGAATGGAAGATCGTTTAAAGAAATCGAAGAAAATGTTCAAAATCATTAAAGATTGCTGCAAAAGGAAGCATCATTTAAAGTTTTTTGAAATTCACTCAAATCTGTCAAATATTGTAGCAGAGAACGAAGAACTCGTGAAATTCTTTCAAATCTTTGAAAGATTCACGAATCTTTCTTCCATAGGAGTAAATAACGCATCTCATGTGAAAAGAATAGCCACTGAGGCTGTAAGATTCATACTGCAAATGGATCCAGAGCAGGAAACCAGTCCATAAGGGATGAGGGGAGCACGGAAAAGGCGAAAGAGTTTCAGTCATCAGATCTTACGCAAAGGCCCAATAGCCGTTGGATCAACAAGAAAGTGCATGAGGTTTAGTCCTCTGGAGTGCTTAGGAGAGATTTCAACTTGTGAAGTCGCGAAATCCCAACATCATCTGGACCGTCCATCAAGAGACACATGGTGAGATCCTATTCCATCGCAAAATCGGTAATCGGGAGTTGGACACGCAAAAAATTGCACTTCAAAAACTTCGATACATGATATCGCAAAATCCCAAGAGGACCTATGAGCCGTTCATCTCAGAGGACAGGTGGCAGCATATCCAGGCCATCACTCCATTGACATTTCAGAGTTTGGGATATCGGAGATCTCATTGACAAAAGATAGTCCACAGCGAAACTCGTGAAATCGCAATCCACAATATCACGATAAGATCATAGTCGTCCATCTCAGAGGACAGGTGGCAGTAGATCCAAGTGTTGTCAAATCGACATATCGGTGTTCATGGTTTTGAAAGATCGTCGCAACATGAGTTCGAAACTCGCAAAATCACAATTCCTGAAATAGTGATAAGATCGCAGCCATCCATTTGTTTGGACACGTGGAGGACATCAAGGAAACCATCGGTGTTTTGGTAATCGCGGTTTCAAGTTGTCAGAGAAATTTGGAGTCGCAAGTCGCGAACACGCGAAACAACACGGACCGTCCATCTTTCGGGGACACATGGCATAAATCTGAGGGCTCGTGAAAAGTCCCGACAGGGGAGAGTCCATCGGCACATCGGGATTCGACAAATCGTGAATACTGAGGATAAGAAGCATGAGAATTTCGGAACTCCGAAGTCTGAAATCCCGACAGGGTGTAAACTCCATCGTGGGGCCCAGCTGACGTCATCTTGTCAAAATCGTGGGATCAGGAATCTCCACAGTGAAATCCCCGACATAGATTTGAGCTATCCATCTGTTGAGGATGCGTGGTAGAGATCGAGGCTTTCAAAAAATTTCCTGAAAGAAGAGTCCATCGACATTACAGGATTCGAAAAATCGCGGATCTTGGAGACGAGAAGTTCGGAACATGTCAAATCATGAATTCGCGAGGAGAAATCAGGACCGTCCATCTATTAGGATGCGTGCAGGTGATTAAAGCAATCGCAAAATTTCCCAAAATGAATGCGCCATCGATAAATCAGAGATAGAGGAATCGAGGAGTCAAAAGAACTCATGATCAGAACTCATGAAATCCCGATTCACGATATCCCAATAAGATCTTGGCCCACAGATCTTAAGAAGATCTGGACCGTTGAATTGTCCAAAGGCAAATTTTTCGCATTTCGGCAATTTGAAAGTCAAAGAGCCGGAAAAGCCCGTAGTGCTTTAATAGTAAGGCGTGTGGTCACATTGCAAGGAGACTAAGGGCCAATTCAAGCCCGATAAGCTCGCTTCAGCCATCGACAAATCGACATTTTGGCGATCAGAGGTAAATACAAAATTTCCCTCTGTTTTTTCTGTAATTTTTTTTATATGGCATCGTCTAGCAATTTAGGACCAACTCAGGGTCCGATTCTTCTTGGAAAGAATTACGATTTTTGGTCTCTTCGGATGATATCGTTTTTGCAAGCATAAGAGTGTTGGGAACCAATGGATCTTGGATATGTGGAACCAGATCCCACAGCCCTTTCTGCTATGACCAATCCATAGCAAATTGCTCAGGCAACGCAAAGAAATAGAGAAAATAAAGCTAAATTCTGGATTCAGAATTCTATGGATGACTCGATTTTCTCAAAAATCACATGCGCTGGTACTTCAAAACAGGCATGGGACATCCTTAAATATTCCTACCAAGGAAATGACAGGGTCAAAACAGTTAAACTGCAAAACTTGTGGATGCAATTCAAGACTCTAAGGATGACAGAGTCTGAAACTGAAGATCAGTTCATGACCAGAGTCATGGGCATCGTGAACTAGATCAGACTGATTGGTGAAACCATCATTGATCAATGAATTGTTGAGAAAATGCTCAGAAGTCTACCCAAGAAATTTGAAACAGTTGTAACAGGAATCCTTGAATCCAAGGATCTGTCAAGATTTTCAACAGATGAATTAATTGGTTCTCTAGTGACACATGAGACCAGACTGCATCTTATAGATGAGTCAATCTCCAGTGCTTTCAAAACTCAATTCTCCTTCAGCAGAGGGAGAGGCAGAGGAAGAAGCAGAGGTCGCCAAGGAAGAGGGAGCAATCAAAGTAACTCTCACTTCAGTGGAGGTAACAAACAACAATATCTGAATCAAAATTTCCAAGGTCAAAGGAAACAACAACATAATCAACATCAAAATTTCCAACCTCAAAGAGGCAGAGGGAGAAAATCAAATGAAAAAACAAGCATACAATGCTATTACTGCAAAAACTATGGACACTATGAATCTGAATGCAGGAAGAAGCAAGCAGATCGGCTCTCAGGCAAAGAAAATGTGTCAAATCACACGAGAGATTTCTAGAATGTTGCTCATGGTTAATTCTGGTCATTAACATTTTTGGCGCTAGAAGGAGGGCCACACATAGGTTGTCTATGTAGAGTATTATTTTAAACTTTTTTAACTAACCATGATCATTATCTATATTCCTACTTTAGGTTATGCTTTTATTTCATGTGTTCCTACCAGAAGCGTTCCCAGAAAGCAACTTGAATCCTTTTCTAATTTGAAGTTTGATGGTGAGAGTAAAATTTCTATTTTAGATCATCTTTATCAATTTATTGATAACTTCAAAACTTTTGACATCACTAATGAGAATGAAATTTGTAAGTTGTTTGTTGTCACATTTAGAGGTCGGATTCATAAATGGTACAAATCTCTACCAACTAAGTCTATAGTTCATGGAACCATTTTATGTAGGTTTTTTTCTTGGCCCATCAAAATGATATTTATGAAAAATTTTGTTTACAAATTTAAAATCTTTCTATGCATGCAGATGAATTTCTTGATGAAGTTTATGCTAGAATCATGGCACATTGTTTTATATTTCATCTCAAGGACTAACCTTCAACAAAAGATGTAATTAAATATTTTATTTCTCTTTTTCTTTTGAAGATATTGTTGATTCAAATATTCTAGGTGATTTTCAAGAGAAAGAAGTATTATTTGATGCTTATTTTGATCTTCATGGCATGGAATCACATTCATTACAAAGTAGAAAACATATAGATGCAGACATGGATCAAATAGATTCTCGAGATTTCACTTTATTACCTTTGTCTAAGAACAAATTTGTACATGAATTTTTTTATGCATTTAATCCTTATTTTCATAATTCATTTAAAGTTTCTAATTAGGCTCATTGTTATATTCTATTGAAAGCTTTTTTTTATAAAACTTTGTTGAAACTCTTCTCTAATCGAAATTTCAATGAAGATAATCATTGGTCAATTGGTTTCCTTACTAATTTTAGGTTTAGTAAATTAGATGATTGTATACATCTAGTAATTACCTTTGGGATTTTCACTTCTTCTTTCCCATCTTATATGTCTTAATATCCTCCATGGGAACAAGTTATTACTTTTAAACATTTGGGGATAAAACAAATTCTCTTGATCTCATTAAGTGTTTTGAATTTTATCCTAATAAGACTCTCCATGGTAAGTTTACTCATGCTCTCAATTGTAAATATCAAGAAAAAATTGGGATAAAATTGGGATATGCTTAGAGGAATCTTATATTTGTAAGTTTCCTTTAAATTGAATTGGTTTATTTCATTTTTCTTATTGGGAATAGATGTACCTAATAGGTTTAATTTTTTTTATTATTATTTATTATTCATCTAATTTCTATTACTGATTCATTTTGTACATTTTTATGCATAACTCAGGAAATTGGATTAGTTACATTGGAAACATGATTATACTTAGTTCCTGGAGATTTGAGTAGAATTAGGAATATGAGTATTTTTAGTTCTTAGTTTCTTTTTAATTTTTCAATTTGATTTAGATTAAGTATAGTTTATTTTATTTTTAACATCTCTCTCTTGCGTGTGCCTAATGTGACTTATTATTTTAGGAAACTTGCATGCAAGTGGTCTGATTCATTATATGATTGTATGTGTATGTAACGAATGTCGTTGTTACGACCACAAGCCTTGCATAACAAGTACAATTTTTTTCTTTTTAGGAAGTAATAATGACAACACATTCAAACATCGCAACATGATGATGAACAAAACACATGCAAATCAAAAATCAATAAACATAAATACCTATCATAAAAGCACATCATACAGCAGGAAGAAACACACAACATTTAATCATACAAAGAATAAAAATGACTACCTGCCCTTCCTACCCTGCAAGGTTAGGACCTCCAGGAGACATAAGCAACACTTAAGCCTAGGTTCCCATCGATTTTGACAATTTAAGATCTCAAGGATGGCGACTTTTCTTAAGAACAAGGAGGTGTCTACATCCCGCCCAACAAAAGAAGTAGCATCCCTACTAAGATAAAGAAACTTCAATCAATCCAAACATAACATCTTTAATGACATAGGTAGCTAGAAACCTCTTAGCGAGTGACAGACAATAACATTAACGTTTCAAAACAAGTACAACCATACCTAAAAAAACAACGTCATCCACATCGGGGGGCGCATGATCCTAAGATAGGTTTCATATGCACTTGTCAATAAACACGCATAATGACCCAATCATAAGGCATCAGGTCACCACATTGCGACAGAGGCACTAAGGACCCACACCCAAACAAAATAATTATAAACCATCGGCCAAACATAAAATCCAATGTGTGTGAATTCCAATGACAATCACATACATTATTACTAAAATATGATGTTTTAAAGTTGTAAATACATTATTACTAAAATATGATGTTTTAAAGTTGTAAATGAAAAGATAAAGTGTTAAAAGTGAAGAACCTTGTAGTTTGCAAAATCATAGTCTAACTTCTATATGTTTTTCTTATTTCATTAAAAATTATTCACATTATAACAAGGTTTTCAGTGAATACTTTTACATATTACTGAACTGATATCGAATTGAATATTTTTATATATGGAAAAGAAAAGAACTATGATTTTGTAGTTTGCAAAATCATAGTCTAACTTCTATATGTTTTTCTTATTTCATTAAAAATTATTCACATTATAACAAGGTTTTCAGTGAATACTTTTACATATTACTGCACTGATATCGAATTGAATATTTTTATATATGGAAAAGAAAAGAACTAAAAGAAACAATAATTTCTTATATATTGAAAGATAATGTTCTAAAATTGCAAGTGAAAGGAGAATGTGTTAAAAATAAAGAACTTATAGTTTATAAAACTATAGCCCAACTTTTATCTCCCTTTTTCATTATAAGAAATGTTTATGTTACACATCCACGTAATTATAAAAATTGAAGAACTATTACCTTTATATCAAATAGGGAAAACCAGCATAGTATAGATACGAATAAATAATTGACAAACTATTACCTTTATATAAAATAGGAGAAACCAACTTAATATAAATATGTATAACACCAAACATAGATTAAGTTTATAAAATCAATAACCACATACATATTAATTTAATTTAATAGATTAATTTAATTATTGCTTTTGAAAAGTGTGCTCATATACATATAACAATGCCTTCATTAAAATATCAATCACATTGCTTAACTTAAAGTATAACTATGTTTTTCTTAATTTAGAAAATGTAACCATGATTTTCCTAAAATATAAAATATATGAGTGATTTTCTTAAAATATAACAAGGCTTAACTTGCTAATAAATAATTGAGAAACTATTACCTTTATATAAAATAGGAGAAACCAAATAAGTATAACATCAAACATACATTAAGTTTATAAAATCAATAACCACATACATATTAATTTAATTTAATAGATTAATTTAATTATTGCTTTTGAAAAGTGTGCTCATATACATATAACAATGCCTTCATTAAAATATCACATTGCTTAACTTAAAGTATAAGTATGTTTTTCTTAATTTAGAAAATGTAACCATGCTTTTCCTAAAATCTAAAATATATGAGTGATTTTCTTAAAATATAACAAGGCTTAACGTGCTTAGTGTCAATTATAAAAACAACACAAAATCCATTAAAGGAAACTACAATCTTCACTGCCATTCCCATGTTCTTTGAATTGTGGCCCTTTATAAACCATTATAAAACTATTATATTCTCTTATAATATATATTCCTTCTACATGTTCATAAAATGATGCGTTGCTCCGAAACCATCAAATATTAAAGGCCAGTTGTAATTTAGACTACCATTTAGTTGTTCCTACTCTATGGCGCTCTTCTAAACAATAAACAAAACAATTATAAATTAAAATGCCATTATGTGGTGCTGTTAGAAATTCGCCTGGAACTGTTAAAAGAAATAAATTACACTGGTTATAAATTCGTCGGTTCCCACATTGCGTTGTTCTAACAATTTAAGAATAAAATCAATTAACACAGATTCCCACATTGTTTCCATTCCGCCAGTCCCTAAGTAAACTATAATCTCGATTTAGTTAACTAGTATAAGGTAAGGAAAGATAGCTTAAAAAATTGTAATAATCCAAAATAAAAAAACTAGGAATAAAAATCCATTTCAAAACAATAAAATTGGGAAAGTGATTAAGTCGCCTCGCATAGACTCACTGCCAGAAAACTACAACCCTTACGTTCTCTGTCGACCGCGTCAATGACAGTAATTATCATTACTCCCAGAATCGCTACTGCCCTCGGGTAATAAATCGCAATCAAATTAAGACAATTCTAGTTGGAATGACAATGAAGGAAACGACTGAATCACTGAGAAAACAACAAGGACATAGGGAACAACACATCTCCCCTTGTGGGGACAAGTACATTCAAATATTACAACAAAAAAATAAAGACAATCAATAATTAAAACCCTCGATCACGCAATCCAAAGCTAAGGTACAGGCCACAAAAAGACGAGGTAATGATTCCACGTAAAAACAATACACAATCACGAATTTAAATCCCCTTCACTCGTTCGTTTCTAAGGTATTGGCCATGAAATTGAAGGCGATAAATCTAGGGAACAAATAATACACAGTCCCGAATTTTAAATCACAATAGAAGGATTATAAAAACATAATACTTCCAGGTATGAAAATGAATCACGACCCATCCTTTAATCACAATTCAAGGATATATGGAAAAAAACGCAGGAAAGGTTTATAATAACACAATTCAATCGTTTATAAAACGCAGGTAAGGTTTCTAAAATCAAAGTTCTAGGGATTATAAAAACATAGACAATCAATAGTTTATAAAACATAGACAATAATATTACACGCGCAACTATCGTTGTGCCACAAGTATACAAGAAAGAAAGAAGACCACTCGAATGAATGATGGTTCATGCGCTACCCGAAATTTGACTACATATAATTAAACAAGGAGTGCTCTTTGTGCAATAGAGACCATAAACGTAGAAGGATGAGCTCTCTCTTGGGAGAATCATAAATCCATACAAAACAATGGAACACAGAGTGAGAAACCAGAATTTCATACCATCTAGATGTAAATCAGAATGCAATCAACTAAATAAAATTGGAAAATTTAGATGTGTATACCTTGAGAAAAGGTGAAGGTTTCCTTTCTCCTATCCCATACTCACGCTCATTTCCGCTTCGACTTTCCAATCATTGAGACCTCACTGGTTCCTCCCACCCAATGCTAGGGGTACTCTTCTTCCTCTTGAGCCCCTCGAACTACAAAGGGGCGACACACACAATATGAGAGAATGCGATATTCCCAGCTCACCTTGCAAGGTCGACCTCCAACTTATTGTCCAAGCTAGGTATCCCCAACTCCCACAAGAAAATTTCAATCAAGATAAATTCTAACAGCGTCACCTTACGCATGGAAGACGTGATCCGTACTCCTCCGCCGTCATCATTTTTATAGAGTTTTTTTAGTGATTAGTTTCTCAAACCCTCATTAGATTATTTTTATTAAATTTAATTAGGACAAACCTCCCCCATACACATATCACATGATCCCTTAGTTGTACCAGAAAATCAATTTATTAATTAATTATTTTTTCCTATTTCTCTCTCCCACCTAAAATCGTTCATAAAAATGCTCCTCAATGTCCCTTTATTCCCTTACATTTCTTAAATGACTTATGCCTTACTAAAATCCTAGTTGAGTTGAAAAATAGAAAGTTCCAAATACTAGATTCCCTACTAAGCTAGAATTTCCCTTTTTCTTTAAGTTTCCCCTTTTTATTTTTAACTAAGTTCATAATTAACAAGTTTAGACAAAAACAACCATTTACCCTTTTAATAATTTAATCCTCCATCATAATTTTTACTTTAATAAATAATGTTTGAATTTTCTTTACCCCCTTCTTTTTACATGTGTATTTAGTTTTTCTTTGTTCACCTGTTCTACTTAGACCTAGGTTTTAATTTCACTACGTTGGGCAACCATTTTTAAGGAAAAAATTAGTTATTAAACTTTACTCATACCATCATTTATTTTAAGGCCGACCAGGTCCTAATGAGGCATAGTTTTCTAGGTACTAGGTTTATTAACTTATATGAGTTAAAACCATGACATTCCCTTCATGACACACTACATGCTTCATGGGTGCCACTCACCTCTTTCCATTTTATTTGCATGACGTGCCCTTCAACACTCACTACGTGCTCCAAGGGTGCCACATGCCTATTGAATGAATTTGGTAGATGTCAAACCCCTGGAGTCAATATTCCATTAGGTGATCTTCTGGGAGACTAAGGGCCTCTAAGGATAAGGACCCTGCCTTATTGCATGCCCTTTAGAATCATTATGAAAAACTATCACAGTCTTCCCTCACAAAATCATGGATCTGTCGAACCAGGTAATCATTAACCTACAGTTCGAGCCATGACGAGAGTTATTGTAGGTTGTGGTAGGGCTGCTACCACACCTCCCCCTCAATGTCTCTGGTTGTCATGCATGACCCCTTTACTCTAAATGTGATTCTGGTTGGAAATATATCATGATCCTGTATCCATGAATGAAACATGTCAGCTATAATAATCAACATCATAATATCTAGTCATACATCGCATCTATAATATCAAAGACAATCAAACCATAACAATGAACTCCCTAACTCGATCCAGAGTCCAAGGAGATCCATCAATGCTATTGGCATCCTCTAACATCCAGAGTCTTGCACACTTAGGAGAACTTAGACAAATAGCACATGTCGATGTAAATATAGCAAAAATAAAATATCATTAGCTCCACAATATCTAATAATCATAATCAAAACAACCAATCATATAAAGAACCAGATCAGTTGCATGCAAGTGTCCTCAAAGAATAAGTTTTCTTAGTGCGCACAAGGGAGGGATGTTACATACACCCCCTCTTGTTTTAAACTTCGTCTTGAAGTTTCACAATATGTAAGGGACAAAATAAAGTGTATCACAATATCATATGTCTAGCTATCAAACAAAAATAGAAACTACTGACTCATATCATATGCGTCCTCCTAGGTCATCAAGTGCATACTATAGTTGTCTGACTGGACCTTGACCTAATCTATTGTTCAATGTAGTATTTGTTGAATGCGATGGTCCATGATGCAGATTGGCTCCACAATGAGTGTGCCCTCGTTTGATACCTGCAAGGAACTCATGTCAATAATATGTGTAGGATAACTAACATAATATCTCAAAATAGATACGTGAAAAACATCATGCATATGCCTCAGAGAATCAGGAAATGCTAATGGATAGGCCACGGACCCCTTGTTTTCCACAATCTCGAAGGGTCCCATGAACCTACGAGAGATTTTATCACCCTTTCCAAATTTGATCGAACTCTTATGCAGTTATACTCGCAAGAAGACTCAATCACCAACTTCATAACTACGGTCGACATGATGTAGATCGACATAACTCTTGTATCGATCCTGCACTTTCTTTATCCTTTGTCTTATTTTTTTCATTTGATCTTCCTCAAGTCAATCCCAACTCAAAGCCATCTGAGACGGTCACCTATAAAGAAACTTGAAAGGTGCCATCTTAATGGTGCTTTGATAACTAATGTTATATGCAAATTCTACTAGTGGAAATAATTCTTTCCAATGCTTATGTTGGTCTATCACGTACATACGCAACATATCCTCCAAGATTTGGTTTGTTCGTTCATCCTGTCTGTCTGTCTCCAAGTGATACACGGTATGAAAGTTAAGTTGGGTTCACACGGCCTCTTGGAAACTATTCCAAAATCATCTCGTAAACATCGATCCTCTGTCAGATATAATCCTCTTAGGCATGCCATGCAACCTCACAATATCACTGATGAAAACTCTAGCTATGTCATGTGCCTGATACGTCGAATGCACAAAAATAAAATGAACACTCTTCATCAGAGTGTCGACTACTACAAAAATTGAGTTGTGTCTTCTTGCCGTCAGTGGAAACCCAACAATGAAATCCATCGAAATGACTTCCCATTTCGATTATGGAATAGTGTGTGGTTGTAGTAATCTTGTTAGATGTTTATGTTCAACCTTCACCTGTTGAAATTCTAGACATCTTTTTTCTTAATTGACTATGTTTGCCTTCATTCCTTTCCAAAAGAATAATTGTTTAAGGTCTTCTCTCATCTTTGTTACTCCTGGATGAGCCATGCACACTGCTCTATCAGCCTTGTTTAGGATCAAACTCTTCAACTCGTTGTTGGGAGGTATGTAAATTCAATTTTTAAATATCAATAATTCATCGTTTTCCATATTAAATCCCTCAAATTTTTGTACCATCATTGTGTTTTTTTCAATAAAATCCTTGACCTCTTTGTACCAGTCATTGTCGTGCTCTAAATTTAGAATATTTTCACGTAGATTCATCTGAAGAGGCATCATCAAAAAAATGTGTGGTCTTTGACTCAACACATCAACCACTTTGTTCACTTTTCCTTTTATGTAAGTAATATGAAAATCATACTCGTTAAGCAATTTCGACCAATGCCTTTGTTGTGTGTTCAAGTATATTTGCGTAATGATATGATGTAAACCATAGTGGTATGTTTTTAGTTTGAATTTTCATCCAATAAGGTAGTGTCTCCACAATATCAAGGCATAAACAATGGATAATAGCTCCAAATCATGTATCACATAGTTCTCCTCACGCCTTCTCAACTTTCTCGATATGTAAGCGATCACTTGAGCATCTTGCAAAAAGTCTCCACCGAATCCTTCCTTGGATGCGTCAATGCATACAATGAAATCCTTGTCCATGTCAGGGACCTTTAGTATTGGTGTTGTTTCCAACAACACCTTGATCCTCCAAAATTCTTCCATGCATTTCTCTGTCCAAACAAACTTATTGTTCTTATTATGTAATTCTGTAATTAGATTTTCTATCCTTGAAACACCCTCGACGAACCGTCGATAGTATCCCCCTAAAACCATGAAGTTGCATAATTCTAGGACATTCGTCAACACAGTCTATTACATAACAGTCTCCACCTTTGTTGGATCCAGAATGATACCTTCCCTGGAGATGACTTTCCCTAAGTAATGAATCTTCAATTGATAAAACGATCATTTAGATAGTTTCCCAAACAATTTGTTCTCTCATAGACATTGTAGTACGAAGAGAAAGTTCTCATCATGTTCCTTCATCATCCAAGAATATATCGAAATATCATCAATGGATACTTAGATGAACTTGTCCAAGTATTCAGAGAACACCCCTTTCATCAAACTCATAAATACCTATGGGGCATTCGTCGGTCCAAACGGTAAAACGGTAAACTCGTAATGTGCAAAATTTGTCTTAAAGGAGGTCTTAGGGATGTCATCCCCCTTGATCCACAATTAGCGATACCCTTGTCTCAAGTCGATCTTTGAAAACATTGTCGTGCCTTTCATTGGATCAAACATATCATCAATCATTTGCAATAGATATTGATTCTTGATCGTTGCATTGTTCAATTGATGGTAGTCAATGAAGATTCTCCACAACTCATACTTCTTCTGTATGAAAATAACAGGTGCACCCCACAGTCACACACTTGGACATATAAGTCCTAGGTCCAAAAAATCCTTCAATTTCATTTTCAACTCCTGTAACTCTAGGGGTGAGATCGGAAGAGC
>CBVK0100020031.1:0-49175 GCA_900067695.1 Picea abies
CAGTCATTTGTTATTAATGAAATGAAGTATTATTTCCGCTACATCTCTGTGTTTATGTGTATTTCTATATTTCATTATGTTCCTACATAAATCTGGATCACCCAATCATCGTTTCAGTCTGTACCCTATATGCATCTGATTTCCTTTCTCGCATCAGCTCCATAGTTCTACAATCTTTATCATTGTGGACCACTGACTTTCAAAAGGTGAAATATGAACTCTTTGGGACTGTCTAGTATTTCTGCATCATCGTACAGTGATAAGGGTCGTGACCCAGTTTTTTGCAAATTTCACACCATATTCCTCCCGTTGGTAATGGGTTTGGAATTCCTGTTGCCATATACTGCACGAACGTTGGACATTCATTCTTGTGGTGTCCTTTCGTCTTGCATGTGGTACACCAAACAACTTCTCGTTTTTCCTTGTTCTTATTCTGGTTTAGCTGAAACGTGAGATTATTCAAATCCTCCTTCAGTTCTTTGATAGTTGGGTCTGTCTGATGCTACTGGTTTTCTTCCAGTTGTAAGGCTGCCTACAGAGCCTCTGCCTGCATCTAAAATTTCTGTTGTCGTAAAGGGTATTTTAAGTGTGGGAGTAGTGAGTTGAAAATTAGGTGTCGACGCTGCATATAATCGGTCATGAGATATTTTAACTTTCCCTTCAGTCGCTTGAATCTTTGATCAATCTCCCATATAGACTCTCTTGGTTTCTGTCTTATTTTTATCATCTCATTCATGTATTGATCCTCTGAGCTCTTCTTCTGGAACTCATTTACCAGTAACTTATTAATGTATGCCAGTGTCCTTGTCATCCTAGGGGCACTGTTTGCGTCTAGACTCATATAGCAGTCTAGTGGGCGGTCTCTTAGCGTAATAGCTAGTTGTGCAAGTTTGGTATCTTCATCTGTGATCTGTTTTGCTTCCCAGATCTTTGCACAAATGAACAAATGTTTCTCAGGGTCTTCTATTGCTTCTTGCCAAAATTTTGGCAATCTGATGGTGGAATCGTGTCCTGCCATCCTGAATGTTGAACTACTACCTCCTCACAGTGTAGATACTGTCCTGCCATCCTGAATGTTGAACTACTACCTCCTCACAGTGTAGATACTTGACTATTGCTACCTAAACTGACTCCTCCAGTTGTGACTCCTTGTGTAGATGTACTTCTTGTTGTCAGACTTCCTCCAAACTTCGATTGTCTAAATGACGGTGTTCTCTTTGGTGTATTAGTCGCACATGGGTTTATGGGTTCCACACTGACATTAATATGGATAGAATGGTTGCCTTCTCCTCCCACTCTTGGACCTCTTGTCTTCCTCTCATATGTTGAACGCAGGATTTCCTCAATCTGCTCCACAGCCCGAAGATCCTCTACCTCTTCCTCATCACTTGCCAAGCCTTCCCTCATGATTATGGATCTCTTCTTAGTATTCACCTTGTATTGGTAGGGTAATCTACTATGCATCTTTCCTGTTGACGCCAATATCCACTTGATCTGGTCATCATCCATCATGATCAGGTCCAAGGGTTCCTCCTCCTTCTTTCCTTTATCCTTACCTCTTTCCATTTTTCCTTTCTCTGTCAGTGCTTCCCCCCTTCCCCCATGCATGCAGGGAAGTTTAGTTGTCTGATTCCATTGTAATTACACATTTGTTATATATCAGTATCTTAATAGAAGTATACATGGATCGAATGTACCTTCCTCGAGGTCCACGTAGAACTTCTTGTTCCGATGTGTTATATGACTTCATTGTGTCAATTGCAAACTCTGTTATTAAGCCTGCCACAATACTGTCAAGCCAAAATTTTACTGTGCGGGTGAATTTGTTGTTCACCTATTATAACTGTTCAATCTATACTGAGGTTCAATCTAACTGTCGAATCTGGTTTGTTGCATGGTTATCCTTCAACCTTAGTATCCACTCCTGCTTTGTTGCATGGTTATCCTTCAACCTTAGTATCCACTCCTGCAGTAGATGTGGAAAGTCACAGAAAAATACTTCGAGCAAATCAGTAAACACATATTTCTCAAGATATTTGTGGGGTGTTATTCTATGGTTTCTATTGTCTTTCTGTGCAAACTCTAGCTCTTTTGTTCTCAACCAGCTTTCGATATCTGCTTTTGTGGGATTCCACGGTCTCAACATTCCCTTCTAAGGACTCATTGGTCTCTTCCCTAACCCTTCTTAATCTGTCTCCAACAAACTCTTGACTTATCTCCTCTACTCAATCCTCTCTTGTTCCTACGTACGACAACATAACCATTTGTTGGTTAACTCTTCTTCTATATTGTCTGAGTTTGTATTGACCTAGGGTTCATGTCTTTCAGTTTTCCAACAAAGCCTCTAAAACTATCAGCCCTCTTGGTGAACCAGAAGGCAATGCAACACACATAATGTTTTAATGGGTGGTTGCAAGACTCAAGTGTTTACAGCCTAGGATTGAATATGAGATATGAGAACTCGACCATTGAACCATTATTAGAACTGGCAAATGTGACATACTATTATTCACGACTATGCAGTAAATCTCATAGCTTATTCCCTCAATGTCGCAACAACATTTAAACAAGCAATATAATAACTCATTCATTTATTAATCACAACAAATAACTACTGGAAAGAGGATCAAGATATGCATTCATTCATCACATAACATAGATATTACCATGGTTCAGCCCCTCCTGGGCTACATCCACAAATATTTGGCTCTCGGCTCGTTTATTATGATAGTTCTGCATCTACAATGTCGTGCACTTACAACTCCCCCGAGATGGGTAAGATCTATATGAGGTGAACTAGATCGCACCAAGCTCCTCAACCTGCGATCTAGTCTTAAAGATCTACCTTCTCTTGTCTCCTCCAACTCAACAACTTACAAAATATTTCATACAACAAAATGGAAACCCGAATACTAACTAAATCAAACAACTACAAAATCTGTGACCCCTCTATAATACCTCAGTATTGTTATTTATACATCTTTGGCTCTTCAACCATTACAACATATTACCAAAACCCTAACCCTACTGACGTTATGTCTTCATCTCATGCGCATGTTGTTCTTCCTTTCAGTTGTCGCTTTTCTTGTGCACGCTTTCTTGCATGCACGTGTGTTGTGTTTCCTTTGATCTGTTGCTTCACTCTCTGCATGCTTTATTTCCCCACGATCATCCTTCTTTCCACTTTGGCCTGCTACCAACACTGGGGGGCACACTAGTTTTAGGTGGGAGAAAAATCTTGTTTGTGCTTGAAGAAAGAATGCCTTACAAGGCCTCATCAGAATCTTCGTCCACTCCATTATGGGCCTTATACCATTACCAAGGTTGTGAGTGACAATGCTTTTGAGCTTAACCTGGCCCCCTTCCTTGGCTTGCACCCAGTGTTCAATGGACACCTCAGAGATAGCATAATAGTTGACACCAAAAAAGATAAACCTTGACTGCATGGAACATGAATCCACTGATCATATTGTGGACACACATGTTAAGGGCACTCGCCAGCAAAATATCCGACTTTATTGGGTTGTCAAAGCAGGGTAGCTCCTGCACCAAGGCAAGTGGCTCACCCAGGGCCAAATTCAACAGAAATTTCCTCATCTTATGGGGACACTCAATGCAATGGAGACCATTTCTTCCTAAGGAGGGAGGATTGATCCAAGTGGATATCGTTGTCCACCCACTTTTTCCAATTGGCTCAAAACAATTTTCTAACAAATTTGGCAATTTTCTATTCTTAGCAGTTTTTAACTTATGGGACCAGTTTGAGGGTCTAAATGACATTTTTTAATGATCATGCAACTCAATTATAGACAAAGTCTCTCATCGATCCCCCTAAATTAATCTTCTCGTCAATACCTTTCCAACGAACTATCGTGCACCCTAAACAAAGATCGTATGCAAAAGTTACGACCCCTAGAAGTTAATGTACTAACTTACCCCAACAGTGCCCACATGACTTTTGACACTTGGTTAGGTTTTTGGATGTCTAGGGTTTTGGCATTCATCTTTATTGTTAAAATGCCTTCAGAGCCTCATTTGTACTCATCTTATTATGAATTAGCATAGTCGTCACATCTCTTCTCAGAGATAAGTTTCCACCATTCTAGCAAGCTTGTTTTCAGTGTTCATTTTACAATTTTCAATGCATTTCTTATTTAATAGAAGTCAAGTTTTATTGTATCTTTGTCATTGTTCACTACGTCTCTGTGTTAACATTATAAATCTATGGTTTCATTTCATTCTAATCATAAATCTGGATCACAACTACAAAAGTTGATTGCATGGTAGCCACTCATGTGAGTACACAATCTATATGGTTGCAAATATTATACTTGGGTATTGATTTTGTACAAAAAATTACAAGGATAGATTGTGACAGTCAAAGTGCAATCTTCCTAGCAAAAAACCCTACTTATCATGCTAAGACATAGCATATTGACATGTAATATTATTTTGTTGGATACATTGTTGAAGACAATAGGATATTATTGGAGAAGGTTTATACCTTGAAGAATGTTTGAGACTCATTGACAAATTTTGGGATCTATAAGAATTTATCTTGGTCTAGAGATTCAATGGGCATAACTACCCTTAACAATCGATTTTATGAATGTCTAGCTCGTCTTGCTCTGTAAAGAACACAACAAGTGGGAGATAGTTGGATATGTGTTGTATTCTTTGTAGGTGGGAAGTGAAAGTAAGCACCCCTAGAACCATTGGTGCAGGGGAAGGTCTGAGGGGGGGATCTCCCCCCACAGACAAGGGGTTAGAGGCCTTTTTGGTATGGTTTTGTGCTTTTTGCCTTTATTTCGGCCAATGATTTCAATACATTGTAATCTAATATTGGTTAATGGACTAGGGTTGAAATATAATGCTAGTTAGGGGATTAGGGTTAATTGATGATGCAAAATACCCAAATATTGTATTATGAATAACTAAAACAATATAATGAGATATAGAGGAATGATACTATGTTAGGTTGGTTTTCTTAGTTAAAGGGTTTCAGCGTAAATACTGTGTATATTTCATAATGGAAATATTCAAGTACGAATGTGGATACAAATATGATTCGATACGAAAAAATACATAATGAAAAAATCTGATATGACTAAAATATGGAAGTAGACATTTCATAGATACAAAAACATGAATTTTTCCAATTTCAGAAAATTAAAAAAATACATATATCATTCAAAATTTTAAACTAAGATTCATTCTTCATTGAAAGGAACTTGAAACATATCTCAAATTTGAAACATAACACATAATATATCAATGTGACATATACAATGTCATCATGTCCGAGGAGAATTACTAGTGTCAAAAAATAGAGTTTAACACATAAGTGTTTAATGCAAAAGTAAAAATGAAGCAACATGATATGAAAGAGATCAAGTTTAGATCATAAGTTAAATTAGTCCATGCTCATGGTTGGGTAAAATATATGTAGTAAATTATCAACGTTAAATTATAGATTGAGAGTTCGTAAACTTAGAGATGCAAGCACATGAAATGCAGGATTGGAGCCTATTTTAACCTATGCTAACAACTAATGTCGGCAAGCACACTTCAAAATGGAATGAACGAAAACAAGACAAGGAAAAATGAAAATTCACACTACCATATGTATCTTAACACCGGATCGCAAGATCACATTTCCCGAGTTAGATCTCGATATTCAATGGCTTATTCCTGTAGTGGCTTGCTAAACTACGGCAAAACTAAATTAAAGCAACTAGATTAAAGGACGAGTAAGACAATCTAAAAGTAAATATGGAATTTACCCAAACTGGCATTCAAATTAGTTAGTTGGATGAGGTTAATCAAACCCTCATGTATGTGTGCTACTAACCTAAAGAGGAATTTACTAGTTTTAAGAGAAAATCCACAAAACTCCTAATTAACCCTATATAGACAAAATGATGTAACGTAAAGACTTCAAAGAAACACACTTTAGAGAGTTGTCCTCAAGAAAATATACACCTAGAAATGAAAGAGAAATAAATGTTGGTACGAGATTAATTTTTTTTTTATATACAAAAATAAATATATTGATACGAGATTAATTTTGAAATCACTCTACAACCATAATCCTTCTAACACTGCATATACATTCATGTAACAATTAACAATGTTTAACAATAACACTTAACAATATGCATAAACAAGTTCACATAAGTGAAATAAATTACAACATGACAATCTATACACATGAAAACACAACTTATAATTATAATATAACAATTTGAAACAAATAAAAATATAATATACAACACATAAACTACATATCTTAACAAAACCAACCTTATAACCATTGAACAATCAATATATATGATAACAAAACAATAAACAAAGATTTACCAAACGATACATATATTAATGAAACATACTAATACACATATTAACATAACAATATACAAATATGTAACAAACAATATATATGTATATTAACAAAACATGATAATAATTAACTAAACAATGCACAAACAACAAAACTTGATAACAAAAAAAACAAAATATTATAACAATTGAATAAACAACTAACCAATACAACAAATAACTTGACAATGCAAAACTACTATACAATAACAATTATAACAACACATCATAATGGTTGATACGTAACAGCAAAATAAAACTCATTTATATACTATTACGCACAACACCCAATATAACACAAAACCTAAAACTCAACCTGCATTCATATTATATCACGAACCGAGATATAACTTGAGCAGCATCACCAGAATACTGGTGTATGAAATAAAGGCGTTGGAATCCAAAGCTACGCAGCATGAAGGTTGTGGTTTGTAGAAATTGAGTGAACTTATATTGAAATGTTATCAGTTGCAGAGGGTGAAATATGAGCAGTCCGGAAGACGTGAGAAAGAAAAACGCCAGAACAGTAATTGCAGGTTCCCCTAAATTCATAATAAAACCACAAGGTTAAACAAAACCAACTAATACACCAATCATAATGAAATTAAATAAAATGCAAAGCAAGAACATCACCTGGGTCGAGGGGGCCTTCCTGACCATGGGAAATGTGCCTAGAGAGCTAGCTCAGATTAAAAGAGTGTGCACAAAATTACGTAGCATCAGTAATCAATTATTTCTTATTAAAATTCAGACTTCAGCTCAATAATAATACAACAACAGTTTTTCTATCATGATGATCCCTCATACAACAATTATATTATATTTATACATATCAATCAGATTCGTGGATGCATCGATGGACGGTGGACGAGATTTTCTTGGATACAAATAAAGAATTAGCTACAACCAACAAAGGATCTCATACTAATTTAAATGCTCTGATAACCAAGGCATCAAACCCAAGGCCACGTCATCAAATTTGGGAGTGGTGTTTTCAAATCTGGACATTTCACGAAATTTGAGCAGATGTCAGTTTGAAGAACCATTGACAACTCCTTCCTTTGTTTGGAAAACAATTCTCTAGAGACCCAATATGCCATGCTAGGAACAAAACCCATGTTTGAAGAACCATTGACAACTCCTTCCTTTGTTTGGAAAACAATTCTCTAGAGACCCAATATGCCATGCTAGGAACAAAACCCATGTTTCAGATTCTTCATATTTTTCTTTATTTGCACGAAAATTGAGATCAAAATTGACTATCTGGAACTTTTATTAATTTTGGCTGAATTAGTCCCCTTGAGATGAAGATCCATAGCTGCGATCTCGGTGAATTTTGACTCACATTTTTGCAGTGGATGTCACTCCAAAGAAAACCCATATTCCCATTTTTTTCTAGAAACCCTTGAATATGCCAAATAATGACTGGTATAGAATGGTAGTGTTGGTGCGGGAATGTTGCACTGTAGTAATGGTACAAAAATGTTGATCGTGCTGGTACAAGAATCACATTTCATTAAGTGTCATCAGTAAACCATGATATAATAATCTTTTAACCACTACAAACATAGAAAAGACTATGTATTAACCACACTGATAGTGTTTAATTAGGGTTTATGGTGTGTATTAACAATGAAATGCATGAAAAGGTGTAATAATGAATGTATTTGTATAGTGGAAAATATGACAAAAGTGGAGCCCAACAATGGCCTCAATGTATGTATGTAATTGCATATCCATATTCATCACGTACGTCACTAAACTATTCATCCTCATCATCACAAGCACTCTCATCTAAAAATCTCAAAGTAGTACATCCTCATCCTCATCATTTATTCCATATATGGACATGCTCACATCATCAACACCTTTGGAAGATGATCCCACATGATATGATGTAGGAATTGTAGGAGGATCCTTTCTTACTCTTTGTGAACTACATGTCTTCTCCTATAAAACCTCATCCACAATAGTAAATTGCAATGAATATTGGTCAAATATGTCTTGCGAGTGAACAATTTGTTTATCTTCTTACTATGGATGAACTCATTGTGCTCCAACTCCTCTCATAATCCAATGCACTAGTGACCTATTTTTTTACGGGATATTAAAGTTGAATGAATTATCAACAAAGAAAAAAGTACAAGTATTTCCAAGGAACAATGTACATCAAAATTCAAATTTCAATGAACAATAAGTTTTTTCTACTCTAGTATCTCATACCAATGCATCACCCACCACTCGATAGGTTTGTTATCTATGCAAGCCATATCTCCTATCACCCATGATGTAGTAAAAGCATGACCAGTCTCATTCATGTATGTTAGGGATTGTAATCATATCTTCTTCTGTACCTTGGGGTCAAGATGCATCCTCTCCACACAAGTATAAACTCCATCCATGATGCTAAGAAAATAGTTACGTGCTAAGAAAACACATGTAGCATGTAATGGCATGTATAACATTGTCCACCTATTATCCACAATGTCACAAATTGGTTGATATTGTGATTGATCATGTTTGCATGGTTGCTATGTGTTAATTTATTTTGTCCATGCACTCACAAACAAAACCCATGCATTTAGCATCTGAATCAACCATTCTCAAGACTTTTAAAATAGACTCATAAATAAATACAATTTTCTCTGCTAATAACCAAAAGGAATTATTGAAGATGATATCATCTATCATTTTACTACATTTATTATTTTCAAGGGTATTGTTCATCCATTATGGATTTCAAATGATTGATGTTGATGCATTTCTTTGATCTACTACTATGTTCAACGCAATGTAATGAGTTGCAAATATAATGTCACCTAGTACAAGTAAATTTTGAGTGGCAAAATTTCTAAAAATAATTAAGGTTAATCAACGATTAAGGATGAATTTCACCATATTTTTGTAAACCCAAGGTATCATACCAATATCATGAAGGGCTAAATCTATACAATGTATTGCACAAGAAATCCAAAAAAGTTTAGGGAAATGTTGCATCAATAATTCACAATTCTTACACAATTGGATGCATTATCAATAACAACTTGGATTACTTTGTCCTGCCCTATGGACAATATCAAATCGCTTAATAATATATGGAAAAAAATTCAACACTCTGTGTTTTGTTCATGTAGTTAATGGTGGACAAATGAATCATTCCTTTAGGACAATAGACAAGGGTATCCACAAGAGGTCTATATTGTCGATCAATATAACCACCACTCACTATAGTGCAACTAGTAACTTCCCATGAATCCCTAATAGGTTTAACCATTTCCTCCATTCTAGCTTTGCTCCTCTAAACTCCTATGGTCCTAAGAGTTTCAAATCTAGGATTATCATATGTGGGACCAAATTGTGCATCCTTATTTATCACGTCTTGAAAAAAATGGATTTTAATAGCATTAAAATAGATATTAGAGTTAATAGAAAAATCATAAATGGAATTATTTACCTCTTTTTTCTCCAATAGCTTCCAAGCTTCCTTTAATGTTTGTTGGGTTGCATTAGAATATAGTAAAGTACCCTCTCTCTGCAATCCATATGACATAGATGATGTTGGTGATGGAATGGAAGTTGCTAATGGGTTGGGAATAACCCCTCATCTCATGAGTGCATATTGCACTTTCTTCTTTTTAGTTGAATGGTTTTCATTTGCTTTCTTATAAGATTCAAATTCTTCTCTTAACCTATCCCTCACCTCTGGTTTAATATTTTCACATCCTTTGACTCTTCCACAAATTACACATATAATATCAAGCAAATAATCTCTTGTTCAAATTATTGATGTCCCACATTTTCTATACACTCTTTGCAAAAAATATTCCCATCAAGTTTTTAAAATAGGTATCTCCATTCAAGGGGTTTAGATTAGATATATGGGAGGCATTTAAGTTTCTCATATATACCAAAAAATAAATGTTTATTAGAACTTAACACAAAAGACAATAAACAAACACACAACAAAAGACAACAAACAAACAAATTTATATATACAAGCATTTCAATGTATAATGCTTGAAGGATTATAATCATACTCAAACTACAAAAGACAATAAACAAACAAATGAATAAATACAATCATATGTTGTCTAATAATGAAAGAAACTCCATTGAATGTAGAATTATTGAAATTTAAAAGCCCATAATCATACTCTAAGTCTATGTGTCTATTATAGACAAAATACAACAAATAATGCAAGAGGAAAAGGGCAACAAGCAAATCCATAAATATAAGGATATAATGTGTTTTCAAGGATGATTGGTAGCATGTGTGAATTCGAAGAAAACTTCGAACAGTTAGGAGGCACTTATTAATCTATGTTAAGAAGCACTTACTAAATTTTAATGAACAATGTTGAACTACATCATAAGCATACAACCACCAGTGTGGCGGTGTCTTAAATTTAAATGTTTAAATATAAACATACAACCACCAATGTGGCGGTGTCTTAAATTTAAATGTTTAAATATATTGATACAACCACCAATGTGGCGGTGTCTTAAATTTAAATGTTTAAATATATTTTTGGTTGCATGCATAGTAAGATACCATCAATTTTTAACGTTTCAAAATGTAATCATTGCATTAACGTACCTAGCTGTTGAATTATTGTTTGAAGTCTAGATGAATGCGATCACAAGTAAAACTAAAGTGCACCATGCAATCAAAATTGCAGCCCATAATTGTTGCATAGCGCCTTAGTGTTGCACTACCATGACTCAAGCCTAGAACACAAGTCTAGACAAAGAAGGTGAAATGTAGCCCAAAATTGAAGCCCCATAATTAATTCTTACAATGTTGCAATTTCACAACTCAACCTATAATGCAATGTAGATGCTAGAAACTTAAAGAAAACAATGTGTAAACTCAAACGCTCAAACAATTCAATGGCCTAGAAAATGATTGGATTAAAGAAGATAATCGGTTCCTTGAAATGGTCACTGAGGGGATATTTATAAGTTTTCAAATGATTCTTTTAGTTATTTTTTTATGAATTAAAAAAAATGAGTTATCTTTTGAATTCACTCGTCAACCAAGCCATGATGGATCATATTATATCATACCAATATGGATACTATGTGGTCATATATATATAATGTTGAATATATATCACATTTCAAACTTCGTGCAAATTTATGTACATGAAAGGCCAATACAGTTAAATCTTTCTACTATGGTATATTCTATGTGAATGTATCATTGTGTGTTCTAATTGTACAACATGTTGCATATTTTCTTCTTCATGCAGAGAGGATTTGTTCCCTTTATGGAGTGGCCATGGTGAGATATTCACATGTCTCGAACACCATTTTTTCTCTCACCATAATACATACAACATGATGTTGATAATCAAAGAAAAAAAAATGGGGTTGTGTTTCCTTGACAAGTGTGTGAATTTGTTATCTCTCAAAACTACATTGCAAAATATTAAGCCCTTAATACTAGTCAATTCAACTTTTGTGATATGCAAAAAGTTGTCCACTCTTACGACAACAACTATCCATTCACTTATGGATGGTTTTTTTCTGCTAAGCGGGGGAATCCCAAATCTAACTTTAATGAGCCAAGAATCCTCATATATTCAACAAGTTCATGAAAATACAAGAACAAAAACAAATTTAGTGGAAAAATCTTGGCATAATCAGTGCTTATTGTTTGGGCTATGGAGTCAACAAAGATAAATAAATGTTTTAAATGGTAATGAATAATTACAATGGGGCATGTTGTTTTAGATAAGTTCGATGGGATCAAATACAATGACCATTCTATTAATGCTAAGTAGATGAAACTTGACATAAGAGGAAATACCTCTACATATTGTCATTGTAACCAAATTAGGTGACCAGTGCACTGAAAACTACATCAAACCATGAGTTGTAGATCTAGCATAGTTGGATTAATGTAAAATATCAACATTACTCTCATACAATAGACATAAAGGGGATCGAATCACAATTTTAGTACATAAATGTCATCACAAATAAGAGGATACATCCATGGTTGCATATGAAAACATATTAACTTGACTACAAAGAGAGATTGTGATATTCATCAAATATTGAATGCAATATTTATCACTTATATGAAAAAAAAAATTCTCCTCTTTATATTCTGGTAATAATCCTAGACTATGCCCCCTCATATCTCCACACACCTAGTGTTTGGATCCTTCGTATCATATCCAAGCCTTATCACTGCCTCCAGGTCACTTTCCAGCTAGTCATCCTACACCTTGTTTCCACGTGGCACAATACCATTATTGTTTGGTGAGTCACCCTTTATTTTCCATGTGGCATCATTCCACATTATCATGCCACCCTCTTGGTCTACTTATTTAGGCTTTCACATGGAGTCACCTAAAAATGAGTCCAAGGCAAGCTCTGAATTTCCCTCAATGTGAATGTTCTAATACAATGTCACCGGGGGCTTCCATAGGAGTACCCCCAACCTTTGAGTGAGGTGACCCCTACGACACCCTTGAGACTACGGTTTAGTATGTAGTGTTTCCAGGACCTCTGTAGGTCTTCCTTTAAAAGGTTTAGGGGTGATCCCTTAAAACCCATAACTTAGGATAGATGCTCTCCATAAGTCTTCCCTGAAGAGTTAGGTGTAATCCCACAAAACCCCTACTCTAAAGGATATCAAGCCCAATGGAGTCAGTATTTGAAAGAATTTATCCCAATTTTTTTTTATGAACATTAGATATCTCTTGCTTCTCTCATAAAATCTTTAAGTGAAAAACTAACTTTCAGGAAAAGAGAAAAATAACACTTACACAAATTTACAAGGGGGCATATGTGTTGCTCCTTTGATATCATTACCAATATTTTTTGTATGGGTAGCCCCAAAAATTAGGTATGCATTTTTAGGGGCTAAAAACCCCTATTGAAAACAACCATGGAAGAAGCAATTAAAGGCATAGAACAATTAGGGTTATGTATGGAAGGTCATTTAATGGAGGGGCTTGACCATGAGAATGAGATGGATAGAGGTCGTCATTGAAGAAATTGTTCAATTGTAGGACCAATGGTTTCCCTCCAATGTACAAATCAATCATCATTTCTTTCAGATCCAACCATCAAAAAAACCTTTGAATAAGCCACGAAAAGAAACACATGGAAGGGGACCAAAATGGTGCCAACATGTGAGGTCATCATTATGTGAAGAGTCTAGAAGAATCCATTGAAAAAAACTTGGGAACAATTACTCAATTGAAGAAAAAGTGGTGCAGGAGGAACAAAAATGGGTGTGAATAAGTTGGATGACATACCACATTCGATTATTAGAGTAGGTGAAGCATTGAACTTATAGGGAAAATGAGTCAAAGGATAATTGATAACCTCTTGACTAATAGTAGATTGCACATGGGATTGATGGTGATTACATAACAATCATTGGTAGGTTATGTCCTTGGGGTGGAAAGGAGATGATCAAATGAGACTACCCACAAGGACATAATGACAAAGAGTTTTTCAATTTAGCAATACCTCATATCAACAAGCATGTGCAAAGGGTATAATCAACATTTTAGTGGGTAGATTAACTATCACCCACCATCACAATGAATTCATTGGGACATGCTTCTATAAAAGGTTCAACAAACATATTTGTGTTCGTTGTTTCAAGTATGATCTGAAGAACCTAGAGACATAAATTAGGGAATCCTATAGAGTACATAAGATTTATAGAGGGACAGTTGCAAAGCAGAGTAGGTCACCAATTGGTAACAAATTTCCAATAGATATTGCAAGATTGGGATATTCCATATAGAAAATGATATAGATGACCATAAATGGTATAGTGTGATCATCCCAAAGAAAAATGGTAAGGATGAAAAACCCATTTTTTAGGTATCTATCAGTTTGGCTGCATTCTTAGGGAAACAATAGATTTTTATTTAATTCATGTAGTTGCATAATTCTATGAATAGAACATAAAGATTATCATGGATGTAAACATTGAGGCGGGGGGGGGATCCCTATCACCAAGACCATTATCCTCCGAGTCTATAGAATACCTTGCTAGGATAAATATTGGGATGAGGAGAAAATTATAGATTGCAACAAAGACAATATAACCTTCTTGAGCCATTGTTTGAGGAGGTGGGTGATCATTGAAGAAAAAAGGAAAACATACAATATTGAACATCTAAATATGGCAATGTGTTGGGCCCTAGTCAAAATGCTTGGTTGAATTTATCTCTAACCATATGCCTCAACATGGCACAAGGAGTAGGCATACTTATTTTCAAGAGTGTGTGTTGATAAGTTAAGGTCAATTGGGATGCAATAACTAAGAGGAAATTGCTTCAAAAACTAGTCCAAATCAAGTAGGATCCACATAGCCAGTTCTTCATGTAAAACTACATATTTTGGTTGGCCACATCATTTCTATGATTGTTGGCTTTTAGTTTTGGATCCACTCTCCTCGCTGGGGGGTTTAACACCCAAGGTTCATCAAGCTTGACCAACAAAAACCCCAAGGCGTCAGCATATTCAATCCTCAGTATAGGACCAAAGAAGGTCTCACTCGATATGCCATGAGAATCACAGAGACCGATAGTATTTTTTTGGATATGAAGAGACAATGCAAACAAAAAATCATCTCAAGTGTAAATACATTCATTCATCCATAACTAAATACATAGTAATAAGCATTAACCAGTAAAACAAAACACATTCAAATCCGAACACAAATAAGATGGTAGAGATAAAAGGACTTTGTATTTCATTCATTAGCTTCAACTGCACACAAATACAAAAAAACATAATAGAGATATGTGTTATGTGATCTCAACTCATACAACAATCATTACATAGATCTACACTATGGACTCTAGTCTCATCCCTTCATTCCCACTCACTTCTGACTCTATTACAGACTCATGCAAGACTCAAACAAAACTATACATGGAACTCTTTATTTTTGTTCCACATGACTCTATGTTACAGTTATTAACTCTTTGTTACAACACTCTGCTCTCTTCTACTTGACTCCTCTTCTCCACTCTCTTGAGTGAACCGAAGATCCACATGATTTTCATGTCCGCATGCAGCCTCCGAATATTCCTGGAGCATGGAAATCCTAACTAACTTTCCAATTCATCCATAACTTTTCCCATGATCATTCGGGTTGTTATAATACTTTATTACAAAATATTTCCGAATATGCTATCAGATTCACTGCATGTGGTATTCTTTTTTATTCCTTACATGCAATACAAAATTGGATTGGTGTGCACAATATTCCTTTGGTTGGCGTTGTTGCTACTCCTTCCTGGCACCGCATAATGTATCTTCATGGGTGCATGCATAGTATTGATTTTTGGCGTGCGCACAACTTTCCCAAAACATTGTGTTCCAATAGGCCCCCAACACTATTCGTTGGCTAGTCCTCGAGCCAATGATGTTGTTTATGGCTTCACATAAGTTGTTGATGACACTGTCATCATGGGTTCTTGGATAAAATTTTGAAATTGGCCGTCAACATCATTAAAAGTGTCTTGTAGCCTTTGTGTGATCTGGAAAGCCTCGTCTGCATCAGTTGATGTAGCCTATGGGGACTAAAGTTTGATCAGTGTTAGAGTTGTTTCTAAGTGTGTGGCTTCTAATTGGTTGTAATATGTCTGGTCTTTTTTGGTTGCATCGAGTCCTATGCCATATATAGTTTGTTGTTTTGAAAAGGCCATGGTAATTTTCCAAGTTTTTCTAGTGATCATTGTCATTGTTTCTTGTCTTTCACCTAGGGGTAAGGACGATAGTGCCTTTTGTTGATGCACGACCTCTGCTTCAATGGTTCAAATCTGTTTATCAATGGTACATATTTCAGGTGGATTATGGAGGTGATTCTAGAGTGTGAAGCTATACTTGATGAGTTTCACGAAGTCATTGATTCGTGCTTGTCCCTTCTTTAATGATTTCTCTACCACGATGATCTTATGTTGCAACTCCTGGTTAAGTCCACTTGAGATTCTCATGAAGCTTGATATTTTGAGTCTCCAAATATTGGACGCGCTCCTAACCACGCGAAGTTTGTGATGCGTAGGTATGTTCGACCTATCATCTCATGGCCTGGGTAACCGCACATAAAATTCATCCACGACATTGATGACTTATTTGTAGACCGTTAGCACTGTTTTGTAGTGGGATTTAATTTTAGCATGCACAAAAAATTATACGGCATGGAGTGTTTTGGGCTCCTGATGTGAAAATTCTACCTCTTGACACACTTGCACTTCTTGTTGATGCTTGACCTGGGTGTCTTTGTGTGCATTGAATTCTGTCTCATGCTGTCGTTTTATCTTCTTAGAAAACTAGATGAGGGTCTGATGTCTATCTCTGAGATCCATCATGATTGTGGTCATAAAATTCTACAAGTCCTGTGTAGGCACCTGTGTGAGTTTGATCTCAACACTGACTGAAAAAAAAGAAACAACGACCAATGAAATGACCCACAATAATATTCTTTGAATACTATCGTTGGATTTTGTTATCTATTGTGCCTGAGGTGGTTTATTAGGTGGTGAATCAATGGATAATTGTTGATAGAGATTGTCAAATTTACATGCAACCTCTTTCTATATCACTTGTTGTATCATCAATTGTCCCTTGAGCTCCTTGACTAAGCTTGGGATGGTTGTAATAGATTTCCCTGTTTGTCTTACCAGGGCATTGGTGTCTAGCCCTTTAATTTTGGTTGTCTATCATCTCTTGTTGGGAAATTGACCGAGCGATATAGTGTGTTGTGTGGATGGTGCAGGGATTTCCTCCTTGATGGGATTAGACTTTGGTGGGGGAGTGGGTGTTCGTTCTTTGTCCATGCTAGAATCTAACTTGATCGAGGGTGGATATTATGGAGTTGAGGGATATTTCCATTTGGGGGCACTATCTTGGTTAGCCCTAGACTCCTCCTCGATGTGAAATTTCTCATCTGTGGGTTGCTTGCATTTTCCTTTGGAGGTGCCTGCTTTTTTCTGCTTGGACCTTGATGCCTATTCTTTCTGTCAGGCTACTGCTAATACCCTTTCCTTCTCTTGGTTCCTCTCCATCATTGTCTCGAGATTCCCTTGTTCTTCTTCGAAAGGAGGTTTAAATTCATCATCTTGTTCTTTTAGACCTTGTTGGATGTCTTCTTCTATGATACAAAAGGGAACCATGGCGATTGCAGCTTGCTTGTCTGCACGTGGATAAATAAAAAAATTATGGAAATCACATTGAAATTGAAGGTAGGCCTCGTACCTTCTCATGATAGTTTTTGGGATGCGCATCATGAAATTAGTTGCTTGGATAGGCTATGTGTACCACTTCTGAAATGATTTGTGATGCTCAACTTGGACTGCTTGTTCCTTTGTGTACTTGAGTGTAAAAAAATTAAGTGTGGCGAAGGGGGCACATCAGTTGCATCCTCCTTGTGGCCTGGGTGGGGTAGCTCCAAAAAATCATAACAATTAATAAAATGACTTGTTGACTCAAAATTTTGTCATTTGATACAAAAGCCCACAAATAATTACAAGGCCTATTTTATTAGACTATGCTATATATAATTAGTAGGTGGGGTCCCCTTTAAGAGAACTTATGGATATTAATTTTCAATCATTTCTCGTTTCTTCTTCAAACATATGATGATAAAGGTTCCACATATCAGATTATTTATTCTTGGCATGATGATGCATTTCAACCTGATATGTAGTGATGGTTTTTTCCTATTTCCATTTTGATGACATAGCATTTATCAAAAGAAAACTATGCTATACATGTTCACACATATAAAAGGGGTTAGAGTCATTTTTGGAAACAAGTTTTATATTGAATATGACTTATATGATTCCCTTATGCATATTAAATGACCTTTCTATCAAAGTCATAATATATGTCAAATATTTAATTACTCTAAATCAATTAAGTTCTCTATGGGAATGATTCATGCTATGGATGAAGTAAGTTAAGTTGAAAGGACTTGATATGTGACATGATATCTATGGCACATATACATGGTTGTATGATATAAGTTTTGGGTTGATGATATGTTTTATATATGGATCGTGGTATGAATTTCAAAAGGGCTAAAATTTGTTTTAACAAAAGGTAGCGTGTATGTTTCTCATTACATGGTATAATTTTTGGTATATTGGACACACTATACAAAGCATAGTGGTTGACAATGATAATGATTAGATCCTATCTTCACATGTGAATTACGATATTATGATTTGGATATTTATAATATGTGGCAAGGGAGGATTTTCATGATCAAAATGTTGATATGGCTTGTGGTTGGCACTTACTTGGAATTTTTTTGAACTCACGATTGGTCTAACATGTTATGTGGCATATGACAAGGATTTAATTTATGATGTGGTATATATTCTAGAATGAGGTTTACGATATTATATTTTAATTGAGTGGTGGATATGTCCATGCATTGAATACGACGGAACGTGGGCATTTACTCCAGAGTTCCGTGCCCGTCACCTTGATATCTTGAGGGTTTTCAAGGTTCATTTCATTTTTTCTTCCTGCTGAGAGAGATTGAGCTTTGTTTGTTGGTCCAAAGCCTCGCTTCAGGTAGTTTTGGTAACTGTATTGGCTCTTGGAACTGGTATAAAACACATTTCAACAAGGTATGAGTTCACAACTTATTCTACATATTTTACAAAGTGTTTATCCATGCTATGGTTAAATTTGGCTCTGGTTAGCATTGTTGTGTGCATGGAATATTTTCTCTCTCCATACATTGTAATTGATTGAAGAAAAATGAAAGAAAATATGGTTGTTTGTAAAGGAATTAGTTTTTTTTGTGTCATATATATTTCATCCTCTCACTTTCCATATTAGTTTTAAAAGAAGAAATTTTAAACAACTCCTAGTTTACATGAATTGAGGCAAGATTTGAAATCAATTTTTTCATCACATTTTGTTTCTCTGGTCATTTTGGGAATAACGTAGTTCAATTTCGTGGTTTGAGTTTATGGGTTTTATTCTTGTAAATATTTAACCCATCCTTGAGTTTTACTATGATTTCTATTGGTTCCCTCTGTAAAATAAGAAGTGAAGTTTAAGTTATGGTTTTAATTGGTGAACCCACGGTTTGCAATCTTTAGTCAAAACCACATTAGATATGCTAGTCTTGGAGAAGAGGATGGGTTTAAAACTCATCCCTATGATGAACTTTGATGGACTTGAACTCTTAAATACGTGTATGCACTTTGTTAACTACACACCCATGTTTACTTTAGAGCCAAAACTCATGAATTTATGATATGGGAAGTTGGTTTTCAGTAGATATGAGTATTGTTTCTCATGATTGGAAAACGTTGTTTGACCTGTGCCAAGTCCAATCTTAAATGGAATTTTCGAATAGTTTTATTATTCTCCTTTTAGGTTTGAACCCGAGTCTTTCAGATTCCAATACATGCTCTTTACTTGAGGTCATTACCAGCGAAATTATTTTTTTCTTTGCCTCTTTCCCTCGATTCAAATGGTATTGTATGACAGTTCAAAAAATTCCAACTAGAATTTCATCAAGTTCTCATTCACATACAATATGGTGTAGTTTATGAATTGACTACAATAATCATTTGCTGACAATATTTTAATGATTCAGTTAAACCAGAGGCATATTAAATAAGTTGATATTTAATTATGGGTCATAGTAACATTATGAGAATAAGTTGGGACCCAAAACATATTTAATTATGTGATATAGGGTATTATTTGAAGTTTGGGTTGGTATGCAATGACTTGATATTAATGATAAACCTACAAATGAAATGTTGGTTACATAGTACTTATGATAACTATTGAGTGAAAATGAGTCAAAATATTATAAACATTATTCTTATATGGCATACACAACATTTATGCCACACAACATTTATGCCTGCTTTTTTATTATGGAACAATAAACATATTTCTTGATGTGGCTTATTAGTCCTTCTTATCAATTTGATTTATTTATGGATGGTATAAGTGAAGGGAAAAGAGCCAAGTTAATCATGATGACAAATTGTTTGAGATGTTTTATATGTTGTACCTTATATATGCACTAATTTGAAAATGGATGTATATAGATGATATTTTTCAGCAGAGGTAGTAACTGGTTCGACAACAAAGGTAATAGGGGAAACAGGGGTAGAGGGCCAAATGGATTTTAGCAGAGAGGTAGAAACAAGAGAATGCAATTTTCTATACACTTTGATGTGAATTCTGAAGAATTTAATCAGTTATTCAAAATGGTTACTTAAACCTCGCAGGACACTTGACTTTCTATCTCCCCTCATCCACAAGTCAGACCTCCTTTTCAACCTAATGATCTTCAACCTCATCCTAGTATTGTTGATATTCTTGATCAACCACATGTACAAGTCTAGCCTCCAGTTAATGATGGCTAGAAAAATGCACCAGTCAATCCCCCTTCTGGGATTGGTCATTGACCAACTATTCCATTACCTCTTCCTCCTCCACCTCCTTTACCACCATTTTAAATAGTTTCCTCGGTAGCTTCACATGAAAATTTCCCACAACTCCCCAAAAAATACAAAGCTTTAGATATTGAGCCCAAGCCATGTAAAAAATACCGGCCTAACATATCAGTCAATTCAAACTCCTTTAAAACATCTTCCTGCACCATCAAATCCTTTCCACTCAGACTTGAAGATGGTGTGAGAAAGATCACCTTTGATGACATGCACCTAGAGATTTCAAAGGGTGAAGAGAAGAAATCTGTAGATGCAGATTTGATAAAAAACAGAGCAACATTGTTAGAGGGTAGCGCACAAAGATAGAAAACTTCACACAAAAAACATGACTTTTGATTTTTTTTAATTTTTTATGGTGACATCAGTTTGATTTTGAGGCACATATATTTTTGGAAAACTAATATTATTACTATATTTTTTGAAGAAACTTAAATCATGCTTTAAAAGTTTTGGGAGATACACGTGCCAATTATTACGAGGCATGATTATTTTAGTTGTTGTTTATATTTACTTTTATGATGATATGTGCATAATGTATGGATTAATTATGGAGGAACAAGGGGGTGATTTAAAAATCAAAATAATTACAGAAAAGGGGCCCCACCTATTAGTTATTATATTTATTTATTATTTATCCTTATCATAAATATATTTTCCTATGACTAAAGTTATTTAACTTTAGTAACTAAAAGTAGTTCAATTACTTGAAAACTACTTTTGGAGAATAAAATAAGGAAAGTGAGGACAGTGAGGACATGATACATTAAAGAGAGATACTTCTGATAAGGTTTTATCTTGTTTTCAATTGATATTTTTGATATTTATTCTTTCATTTTCTGAGTTTCATGAGAGATAAATCCTCTTGTTGACAACATGATTATTCTAAAGGTGGAAAGGAAGAAATGACTAAGAAGCATACACTTTTGGCATACTTCAAAAGGTCATTCATTTATCTTGGTAGCCTGTTTAGTTTCATTATAATTCCTAAATTAATTTTTAGTTTTGATTAAGGATATTTTTGTAGAGTCAACACTTGATGAGCTTGTGGCTTGGTTGATCCAGTATATTTCAGTCTTGGTCTTTTTCTTTCAGACACAAATTTCCTTTGTATGATTGTTAAGATACCATCCTAGACTTCTAAGTTTGATTTTGGTCCATACCCTCACAGAGGTTTGAAAAGAGGCTTTGGTTGTAACTCGGAAAAGTCATCATTAATAAAAAAAATTGGTTTCTTCTAAATTGAGACTTGTGGTTATTGGTTTTCAGATTGTATGTATTCTTTATTTTGTTCATTTAAATATTATAAACATTTATACATAAACATTTTTCATCCTTTTTAGCAAAAGCACACAACTTGATAATAACATCGGGCCCAATAACATATTTATTGAGGGGTGATTGATAATTTTTAACAGGCTATAAGCCCAGGGTAACATTCTCGCCTATCTGACCTTAGCCTAGTGAGATTCGAAAATGCTTGAGTGAGGAATTTCCATTCATCACTTCAACATGACCCAACTGTAATGAAATTCCTTGTCGAAGTTCTATGCCTCCAAAAAATCATCAGCAAATTCATTTAAGAGATAGCATGCCCATGCCATTTGAACCCTTGAAACACATAGTTTTGCAACAATGATGACTCCAAATGGGCATTCCTCCATGCAAAGTATATTGCAAAAACAAAACTATGTCATAAAAAAGACTCTTTGATCATTGATATCTACAATTACTACCCTGTGAAATCTTTTTTACATGCCATAATTAATGTGAATTTCATGTAGGGTAGTGTCTTTATCCTTGAGAAAGTTTCTTGAGACTTGATACATGGTGTCTTCATCAATTGGTATTTCTGGTTGAGCCACAAAAAACCACCATGCAACCAACTAAGTAAGAAGTGAATGCATGCCCCGATCGACGGGCCTCGATCAAAATGTGGGAAATCATCTAGAGTTAGTACCCTTGATTTTCGAAGGGGGCACTTGGCCCATTTCTAGGTGAGTACCTTCTATTTTCCATCATCCCCCTGAACTATCTTTGCATACTGGTTGAATTGCAACTTTGGAAATTGGGCTAGATCTTGGATATTGTAGTCTACATTCTACAACAAAGGAAACTTCCCTAACTGAGGGCCCATGAAGCTTACATTGGAAGGGATGAAGAGCTTAGGATCCTACTTCTCCTTAATGGCCGTCACCTTCTCTCATGCATGTGGCTTATTGGGGGATCGATGTGATATGATTGAACTATTAGGACTCTACTAATTAAGTATTTTCCCTCTTGTCTCTGCACAATGCTCTTTGTTTGCTTGGATGAAATGGTGAGTGAACTATGGTTATCAAGTTTTAAATATACGAAGGGTGGTGTATCCTCACTGATTCCTACTACTGAGTTGTTATAAAACTCGTTTATGAATTATTTTCCTTGTTATAACTGTCACATGATGTAGGTACCTTGTTTCCATAACTGTTTTCTTTTCCCCAAGTCGTCATCACCTATCTACTAGCTAACAAACCACTTTCCCTACCACCATATCCACTTGCATATTTTTAGTGAGATGTCAAGGATTTCTATTCCACCCTTTTGATTTTAATATGTCATTTAAGCCTTAATATTTTCCAAAACAGGAAAAATATTCATTGGTACAACATGTCGTGTCCCACTTTATTATGCTAAGTTGTCTATGTCGCCTATTTATTAATCTGATGTTAACTACTCTACCCATTCCATAAGTCCTATTCTATTGGAGAACAACGCATGGTTATTGTGAACCCCTACTCCACTCTAGGTATGTCATCCCATCGCATCCGCCCCTGGCGGGATGCGATGCTTCTTCACTTGAATCTTGTTCCTTAGCCCTTTCCATGAAGGGTCATTGGTTCTTGTGGTTGGCACTAGGTGAGTTAGTTGACTACCCAACCATTAGTTTGGTTCAAACTCTAGCCTGCACCGCCCATCTACCGACGTGGTTTCAATCAAAGGAACTTGAGGGATGGGGCTACTTGTCAGCATGATGTGTTTGTAAATCAGATGGATCCCTCATGTATTCATAATATTCTTAGGTAGCTGATGCCTTTCACAGGAACACATATGTTCTTGGGTATTTACCATCATCCATAATCATTCTTTGACCGACTCCTCCATTTGCACCCATTCTTGTGAATGTTCATGATGCACTTCCAACCACTATGTAGGTATTCCTTCCAACACTACATCGAGGGCCCGTATTCTATAGGTCAAGGGAATCTTCTACATATGGGTAAGGAGCGTATCCACCGAGTCTATTCCATCAAAAAAATATAGGTTGTAGGGACCTATCCCAATCTTTCATGCTGATTTGGTAATTCATGCACATCTTCTTGTTGAAACCTCATAGAGATTCTGTTGCCATCTCTCCATATCATCCTCTGAATTTGTGTCATATGAGTGCACACTTCTCCAACTCATCTCACCATCCATTGCGGGATTGATATAATCTTCCCTACACCCTGTAATATGATAGATGTTCTCAATAATGGATCTCCATGCATCCTCATTCACAGGTTCATTATACCTATCACCCTCATTTGGATCTAATGGTGTAATGACATGCAAGGTATTTGTTTAAAAGGACATTTGCCATTTCTTCAATTTCAAAAAAACATTGTTGTCAAATGCCCAGTCAATTCCAAGTAGCACGGGGTAGGGATCTGAGTCATCCATGATCTCAATCACCTCAAAGTGCATTAGTCTTCACCCCTTCAATATTCACTTCTACTTTCTCCATCCGATTGATGGCATATATTCTGTATTGGTTAGCGATCCTGAGTTGAATGGGGGACCACACCAAGTTTGTTTTTCCCATCAACTCCCAATATTTCTTCGGTAATATGTTCACATCGAAACCCATGTCTAACATGACATCATCCATCTCATAGTTTCCGAGTTCATCTATCATCTTGAACTCTCTTCTTGTGCACTTCTATTTACCCACCTAGAGTACATCCCTTTCTGGCAGCGAGACATATATATATACAATGGTCTCTTCTTCTCCCATACAATTTGTCAACATATGTGTCAACTTCCTTGTAGACTTAGGATCACTTAACATTTTTAAACAACAACATAAGAAGTTACGTACTTGATCATCTTCTTTCTCTTCGCGACAAGTGTTTTGCTGCATTTCTTCTTGTATAGTGTGTCATAGCTCTTTGTGTACGTACTCCTATATTTATTTTTGTTTGGCCTGATGCACCTCTTCTTGTTTGTGGGCTTCTTCTACCAACCTATATGTCACACATTGTATCTCCTCACACACATGAGATTCCTCCAATGATTTCTATGTTTCTCAGTGTAACTCTTCACAGACACGAGCCTTCTCTAATGACCTTTGTGTGGCTCACAACACCTCTTCATGCATCCTAGATTCCTCAACGATATTTGCATCGTACATTGTAAATATTCACATTATCTATCTTCCTCTAGTTCCCTTTGTTCTTCACGTAGGAATTTCTTCTACTGCGCAACATCAAACTTGGGAGGTTCTTGCACAACTTTTATGATCCCCTTTTCGATGTTCTGACCTAAGATTTCTTCACGCTCTAAGTCCATTCCCATACGAATTCCTCCTTGGGTTACCACCCACATATTATATTCTTCCTCTAACTTTCGATATCCATGTGGCTTCACAATCACCATATTGTAGTGCACATTCTTCTCTTCCCACTTTACCAACAAATCTGGGCAATCTTCAGTGATGTGATTTGTACAATGGAAATATACATAGAGTGCATGGGGTTTGGTACAAAATCGTGAGATGTGGTCCACTTTTACACAATTAAATAAAATGGGTGGTATTCCTCCACCACCACCATATGTTACACACCTAAATCACTCAACTGGATAAGTGTCGCACATGCCTCTCACTTGTCGCAAGTGTCGCAAATCTTGTACATCTTGTCGCAAGTGTCGCAAGTTGGTCACAGAGTGTCGTAGATACTGGTGAATCATGTTACCTGAATGAAGACACTACAGAGACACTTGAAACATCTCATTTACTCAGTTTGAAGGGAAGGAACCGGTCTGCTGAAGTCAAACATCTCTTAACACCTTAGAAGGCTTCATATTTCTGTCTAGGGTTAAGGTCAAGCCTTAGAGGTCGATCTACTTGTCCGCAGGCATATTTTCCTACAACACCATATCCTTGTCCATGTCCTCCTCTCATACCTCCTTGGTATCCTCCTATATTTGCACCTCTGCGGTCACATATAATACAATTGCTAGAGAGAAGTTGAGATGAGATACAACACAATCACTAGAGAGAGGTTGAGGCTGAGATTTTGGAGGGGGGATAATACAATCGCTAGAGAGAGGTTGAGATGAGATATAACACATCCTACTATGGATTGCAGAGACACCAACTTGAAGGATACCTCCAATTCTTTCCCATACATATAGTCATGAAGGTATTGGATTCTTCTTCCCACTCTCTCAAGTTGAGAATGTGATTCCTAGCCTCAATTGCAAATTGGTCCTGAACCCTATTATTCTCCATTAATTGTTTCTTAAAGCCCTCCTTCAACCTAGAATGTTGTAGGGTTGAATATGTAACATTGTTATGGGCTTCTACTTTAAACTCTTTTGCAAATCCTTGTTGATCCTAAAATATGCCTAGTCATTTATGAATCTCTCTCTTGTATATTTCGTTCCTACACTTAGAAAATTTTCCACTTTATCGCGGGTTCATGAGTCTTGTTATAAATTTCAGCTCCTCTAAAGTGCACCATTGTGCTCTGCCATAACCATAATGCAACAATACTTAGTTTATTTTGAATTATTTTGTGGGTTCATCATGTATTCTTTTTCAAGTCCAAAATTTCGTCGTCACCAAAATGCACTGCCTTGTTCTGCCATCCTCATTTTGTACCATACTTAGAATTTTTTTCAATTTTCACCGCGGGTTGAGTTTACTCTTTCATCGAATTTTATTATCATGACGACTATTCCATCCATTCGCTTCACAATACTTAGTTATTTCTTGATATTTCATTTCTCTCTCGCCACTTCAATACTTAGCCAATCCAACCTTTATCGTGGGAGCGAAGATCATATCACAATTCCTAAGAAATATTTTTCCTTCCCCTCCATCTGTTCACTTTGTGATACTTAGTCATTTTGTGAGATTTTACCACGGGGTCACAGGTTTAGACTTACTCCACTATCTCTTCATTTACATCCATATCTCCCTCGCTCCACGATGAATCCTTGTTTCTTCTTGTCACATTCTCTGAGCAATATTAAATCCTACGGAAAATAATAAGAGGTTAAGTATCAAAGGGATATTATTAAAGGCGACCTTGAGACCATTCTCAATAAATTCAAATTAAATTCTCCCTTATATTCCTTTCGAAAAAAGAGTTTCAAGCTATATTATGTAAAATTATTTTCTTTGGTATTAACATTTCAAAAGAATGTACATAATCCACCAAATCCTTAAGCATGATGGCCAGAAGGAAACATATCTTTTGTGGAGATACTCTTAATACATTTGGATGAGAAGATCCAAAATTTCATTGGTTCAGAGCATACCAATACTATTCTACATTACCGCCTCCAGAAAGAAATGCTAATGATATTTGGACATAAGGAATTTCCATAGTAGGGTGTGTTCCAGAGGTTTTTGATGCTACAGATCTGGTTTCATGGTGTATAGATAAATACGAGAAAAATCATAGAATTATTCAGTTGCAAGGACAATCCCCAATTTCTCTGGCACCTTCAACTTTCAAGAAAATTTTCAGGTTACCAGAGCCAAGGGTGACTTTCAAATTCGATGAAGCTAAAGAGTTCCTAAAGAGTAGAAATGGTGGTGGGACCTATTGCAATGATATCTGGAAGACATGATGACAATGCCAAAATATTTATCAACTACACATGCCAGTCAGTTAAGAAAACCATATCAAGAAATGACATGGTTCTTTTCTAGGGTTGTTGGAAAAGAATCAGCTGCTATAGTTCCTCGTTTAACTCTTTATATTTTGTATTTTTCTATCCATGAGAAAGCGGTTTTCGACTAGTCGAAAATTATTTCTTCTCAAATACCATTCCAATTGTCAAATTTTAAGAAGAACAAGAGGTTTTATATGTCTTCATATTTAATATTTTCCATCACATACTGTCATGTATTCAAAGGAATCCATTTATCAAGGCATGTTAATTGCAAGTTAGATCTAGTTCATACTCGGTACCCTACTTTGTGGAAGCAGACGACAATGTACCATTTTTATGAAGTGGCAATTTTTCTAGATAAAAGGGGAAGTTTTGAGGCAATGGAAAATTATATTGTCACCAAGATCTACTATTCTCGAGAAGGTTCGGGTTATCTTCCATTTTATGTACCAGAAAAAAAATTGCAATAGAAGTATGCAGACAGTACAGATTCTAGGAAAATTTCTTTTATGAAAGAAAGAAAAAATGAATTCATTTCCTTGCCATGGAAAATTGACAAAATAACACTAAAGAATGCCTAAAAAATTGATGAGTATGCAGTCCATTTTGACTAGTACAATTTAAGGTCAGCAAATGAAGTTAAAGGGTTTGACCCTAATCAATATTTCATGAATCATATGACCTCTGTTGGTTTCAGTGTATCATATGCAAATACTTATTTATTTGGAGAAGAAGAAGATTATTGAAAGAACTCTGAAGTAGTTCTAGTTGGAGATTTTGAAACTGTTATTAGCACTAATGAACCTCATTGATACAGAAGGGTTGTACATGAAATAAAAAAATGGTAAAAAGATACTTCTCGAAGGAGCGACACACCCCAAAAAAACCATCAACTTGTAATGCAAGAGAAAAATAAATCTTTAACTGAAAATTCTGGTGACAGAGATGACCATGATCCTCCTACTAGGAACCTTGAAAGGCCTCATAAGCTCACAATAAACAGTAAAAGAAAAAGACAGACAAATCAATAGGAAGTATATGAGGTTGTACTTGAAGATAAATAATCCCTTGATGACATGGACTTGGACGTGAATATTGAAGATATAGAGTTTCCAGATGAGGAACAAAGGATTCAAGAGAGCAAAGAAGTTGCAACAGAATTTGCGACACAAGAAATGATCTTCTTTGAAGAAGAATCCTACTCCTCATAGTGCTCTATTTTATAAAGACTCAAAGAAATTAGTATTTGAAAGAGTTAATTCAAAAGGAAAAAAGGTTCAAGGGAAGACAAAGTCATAATTTAACCCGAGTGGAGTTCCACCATCAAGAATTGCAAAACTTCATAGAACTATAGGTGACGCCTTGGAAGTGTTAGTGGATGAGGTGGAAGCTGAAAATGCTATGCTCAAAGAAAGGATTAAAGAACTAGAGTATGCTCCAATTCCACCCCCTATATTTGCAAGTCCTATTACTACTATTCAACCTTGGAAAAGCTTCGACAAAACACCATAGTCAAGCTCAAAGTTAAAGGGAACATCAAGTTTTCTTGTTGCAGTTAGATGATATTGGGGACAACACAAAAAGAAGAATTCCTCTCATTCTATAGGCATGGGATTTCAAAATTGAAAATTTTAAGCAATATCTTAAGGAAAACCTCGATAATGACGAGGGTTTTTATAAATATGTTGTCACTACATTTGTTTTAAAAGTTTATGGTATGGATGAACTAAAACAAAAAGAAGAGATTTACCATCCTCTACTCACATAAAACAATTGAAAGCTTGTTGGCTCAAGATGATAAATGTTTTAAAAGAAATATTGGTTGATTGTAACACTTTTAGTGTCAAAAAATTGGGATTATATTTTAAGTTGATTGAATTAGACTTGGTAGGAAACATCGGGGAAGTCTAAGATCCAAAATTAATTTAAAATTTTATGCTTATGATGAGAGAACAATTTGAAGAATACTTAGAGATATTGAAATGTGTATCAACGGAAAATTTTAATAGCATGACCGAGTACACACAACAATAAGTAAAAAGTTAGCTTGTAAGTTATGTTAATAAAAATGAAGATATTGAGAACACGTTGCACCAAATTTTAATTGACTTAAGAGATTTAGAAAACACATTATTTGATATTAAAGTCAGGTTGGAGATAACCATCACACCTATGAGAGAATACATCAAAAATTGGTTAAATCTAGTTTTAATAAAAATAAATGACGAAGATCAAACATAGGCGGCTGGTACTGGTCATGTAATTGCAACCAAAGAGAAAACAAGAGGAACATCAACAAGAAAACAGAAAGAGAGAGATATCCATCATAGTCAGTAAAATGATCACATCTTTCTCAATTATTTTCTCTTCTCATTTAGGAGTAATCCATTTGTGCTTATATTTCCTAAAAAAAACATAACCGATTTCTGATCGCTTCTTTTTGTCTTCCTTTCATGTTCAATCGCGTTCCATCCTTTTATTTGGTGGTCCAGAGGAGCCCAATCTGAGTCCAATTCTAGATGAACACATTTTTATTTTTAGACTACTAAAGACTATATTTTTTTTTTAGCATAAGATTTTGGGGTTAACTTTAATGATATCTTTGAACTTTGAGTTTTGATCATAAGATATTTAAAGTTTTCCTACGATATTATTTTTTGTTTTGAATGAAAAACTCTTTTAAAGTTCTTTCAATTGTGGGCCTTTATTTTCCTTTCCTTTGAATGTGATCAAAATTATGAATACTGTGATGGATGTGAGAATCATATTACTTTTCATGTAACTGTTATTTATTTTTGTACAATATTTCTGCATATATTATATTTTCATGAGTGAAGATTCCTGATCCTTCTCAGGAATTCTTTATGAATGTATATTATTTTCAATCAACAATCAAATTTTCATTGAGTAATAAAGATTGGGGTTTGATATTTAGTATTCTCCCATTTTCATCCCAAGATATTCAAGATTTATCTTCAAGAAAATACATAAGAGTACCACCTATATAAAAACACAGGGGGGTATTTATATCCTCGTGAGGTTGTTGTTTAGACCTTAATTGATCTAAACATCAACAATTACCTACATCTCAAACACCTTATCAAATGGCGTTTTGATGAGATTTCTTGCATTAGATATAAATTCTAGTATTCACTATTTATTTATGTAGGCTAATAAATTTTATTATGTTGATGAATCATGATAAGAACACTCATGGTGTTATTGTTTCTCTACATGTGATAGGTGTTGAGATGGTTATTATGTTCATGATGCTAGATTATCTTAAGAGCCTATGGTATTTACTTATGATGTTATGTGATTCCATTTAATTATGTTGATAAAAGGCTATGTCTTTGATAAAGATATGTTGAGATGATTATCATATTCAGGATGATATGTTATGCTGTTAGGATAACATGTGATTCCATTTATTATATTTGATAAAGATATGTTGATGTTATGATGTTATGATAATATCCCTTGATGTGATGGCTTGATGTAATTGCATAGAATTATTTTGTGATAATATTTTTATGATGTGATGATGTGATGACATGTGCTACTTACATGTAGACTTATGATGAAATGCTTGACAATGACATCCATAAGCATGTGTTGTTTTATTGTTTAACATGTAGTTATGACAATGATGTTGATTTATCATGGAGACATGCGAGAGTTAGCACGTGTATTCTTTCTTTTAGATATTGATATTATGATTATAACCAATGCATTGGTTGCATGTTGTGATGTGGTGATTGTCAGGTCATCCATGAGTGGGCCAAGAGGGATGGTTTATTTGATGATCTCATGGGATCCCACACTTACAAGGGAGAAAATTTACAAAGTAATAACATATGGGTTGAAGACAACTCAATCAACCCTTACATAGTGCTCACAACACCCTAATGGCATTGATATCCCCAACCAGGGGTTAAGGATACGCTTGAGAGATCATGCATGCATCGTGGTTCTATGAGGTGCCATTCATGGCCTTGGATGCCTAGAAGCTTCCTTTATATCCTAAGGCCCGAGTTTTCTCACCCAACCATGTCCATGGCACTCATATCCATACCTAATGCTCAAAGACTTTAATGGCATAGATATCCCCACTCTAATCTAGATATGCCCTCAAGTGGTCAAGTGTGATGCTTCTACGCGTTGATCTTGAACTTGGATGCCTAGAAGCTTCCTTAAGGCATAAGGCCTGAGTTTCCTCCCCCAACCATGTCTATGGCCCCAAGATCCATTCCTAGTGTTAAAACCTCATAATGATATCAATATCCTCATTTGCAGGCCAAGAATAACCTTAGGAGGTCATGTGTGGTGATTTGAGGCATTGTGTTTGGCCATGAATGCCTAGAAGCTTCCTTTAGGGGATAAGGCAAAGGAAACATAGCCATAGGAGACCTATGGGGTTATGGATCAAGTGTGGTTATTGGGTTGGTGGTTTGAGGTCAATTTTTGGTTTGACATGCAATAGGCTAGTGGGTTTTGGGGAAATTAGGTTAATAGTCCATGGGATAGGGATTAGGGGGTTTAGTGTCAATGGTTAAGTGGTGCTAGGTGGTAATAGGGGTTAGTGGGTAGGTTGTTAAGGGTTATTTATTTTAAAGGTTAGGGATTTGTGGGTGAGTGGTTAGGGGTTTTGTGTTAGGGATTATGGGGTTAGATGTTAGTGGTGAATTAGTGACTTAGTAGGGGATAATATTTGTTGTTATTAGTGGTTTAGGAGAATTAGGGTATTAAGTGATGGTTAGGGGTTAGGTGTTTGGGTTCAACATGTTAGGTTAGTGGGTTACTAACTTGGGTTAGATTTCGAGATAGGTGCATTATTTAAGTTCACAAGTTGGGTTAGTGGATTGAGTTAATATGTTAAGTTATTTTTTTAGTGTATAGACGGAGACTAGGCTCAAACATTAAAGGGATATGGGTTGGGGTTTTAGATTTTATCCTAAAATACTTATTCAACTGGCCATCAATAACAAGCTTGTGATAGTCATCTATAGCCAACAACTATATTGGATGGGGAGGATGGGACACCATCCTAATGCCATGTTGTAGTGGTCCAAGCTAGCCACAAGCTGATACACCTCATCGACGATCGCTATGAGATATATTTTTCCTTGCTGATGTTTTATGTTAATCTTTTATTACTTTTAAGACCTAATTTATTTCATAGGACATTTTTTCTTTCCATGGAAAAAAAATCATAAATGATTCATAATGACAAAATTACATTTTGCAGATGCCTTTTAGCATTCAAAAATCCTTTGTATGACAATAGAGGATGTCAACATCTAGTTTGAAAAGATTTCAAAAAATCACATAGGCTAGCTTTACAACCATATAGGTCTCAAAATTTGACCTCAAATTTGTCCTTAGACTAGAGGAATCCAAAAAGAAGAACAAATCCATAATTTTGTTTTCTAAATAGTAATGAAAGAGTCCAATGCAATCCCCTTATAAACAAATGATCTCAAAATATTACATTCACATGTGAAATTCAATCATATAAACTATGCATACTTCATAATTGAATCCTCAAGTATAATTGCTATTCAAAGGGAGGATGTGTATATTTAGAAACATGACCATAATCCTCTTCCTGGATGATCTAGAGGGACACCAATCTTCAACGATCCATCAACAACATGATTCCTTTCCTTGAAAATATGATGAAAATAAAAAATATTAAAAACCAAAATTATACCTTTGATCTCATCCAACAAAGGCTACAATATGAAATTTCTCATTTCATATTCCTATTTCAACCACTTGATACCTAGTCATCAGTCTCCAAAGATTTGTAATTTTGTTACACCTTTTTCAGCGACCAATGTAAGAGTTATTTTTAGATCCATTAATTCAACATAGTTATTTGCACCTTGACCTAGTCGAACTTTATAACTAAAGGAGTGAGACTGATTCAAAAATATCATTTCCCCAACACCACTAATCATAGGATTCCCTTGTGAAGCACCATAAAAAAATGGCCAAGGCCTAGATTTCACAATATTCTCCTCTGCTATCTATCTAATAGGTTTATCCTTTTTCACATGACTGAAACTAGCTAATATATTAATTGCTTGAGTAACACATCGAAGAGCAGGAATAAATTTGTCCTCAAATAGGCAATCATTTCAAGCTAGCCATATGCCTCAGGCTAATAACATAGGAAAATCTCTATACCTACTTACATTTTCATTTTCACACCAAGCTGTCCAACCTTCCTCAATAGTAGCACCACTCCATACATCTATTAGCCCGGTTATACCTTCCACTTCCTTCCATACCTATATAGAATATGGACAAGACATTATAAGATGGAAATTTGTTTCTTCATTTTCCTTACACATAGGACCTCTCCCAGAACCATGTTTATTCCTTTTCTAAAGAATATCCCACGTAAGTACCTTATTATTGAGTAACAACCATATGGATATGTGAGACTTTGTAGGACATTTAAACTTCCACAATTTTTTCCCACCACCACCTTTGAACCCCCAAATCACCTCTAGAGCTTAAAACCTTATATCCTGCCTTTGGAGTGTAGATACCTAATGGATTCATCAATCAAATCAAAATATCATCATTGTCTTTAATCCTAACATGACATTATCTGAGTTTTGCAATATAATCTTCCCATTTAACTACATCCTCTCCTCTAAAGCCATCACCCCTACATGCTTCTATTCTTGACTCCATATCAAAGTCATATCAATATCGACTATCTAGTTGAGATTAAAATACCCTTTATCTATTAAGAACTATACCATGACTAGGTAGCTTAATCAGAACCCCACAACCAATCCAAGGATCAACACCCACCATAAACCTATTCTCATAACCAACCTTTCACATAATCCGATTGCCAATCAATGGGAAATACAATACCATAGCTTTCTACATTACCAAAACATTAGGAATATTATTTGAAGGACTTCCAATATAATCCTCAACAGTTCCAAAGAGGATATACTTATGCTCCACCACTTTACACCATAGACCCTTCTCTTCAATGAGCCTCCAACCACTTTTAGATACTAAAGCTTTACAGGAATGGAAGATATTTTTTAACCCCCACCCCCTATGTCTTTTGAAATTTCCAACCTTTTCCAATTTACCAAAGGGATCCCGCTCTTCTCCCTACAACATGACTAGAGAAATTTGAAGCTAATTTTGCTTATCACCTCTAGTACACCTTTTGGTGTCCAAGACAAAGACATCCAATACACATGAATTGCTTCTAAAACAATCTTTACCAGAAAAAGTCTACCCTCTCTTGACAACTGATGATGACACCAAACGTTGATTTTCTTTTCCACCTTAGCAGTCAACCAAGACCAATCTATTTTTTGATAATCATTTGGCTTTATAAAAAACCCTAATGATTTCATAGCATTGCCCAAATCAATCTAATTATAATGAAACAAATGAGAAATATAATTCATGTCTTCTTTAGGAATTACCATGAAAGAGATAGAGGATTTTTAAATGTTTATCACCATACTTGTAGCAATATAACATAGGTCTATGATCTCTTTAAGCTCTATTTCATCTATTATTATCCCATCATATAATATCAAAATTCCATCAACAAATAAAAAGGTGTAAAAGATAATATGTGCTTCTAATTTTAATACATTTTAAAACCCTAGATCTTTTGGCATCCATTGAAAACTTGCTTAGAACTTCTGCAAGAATTAGAAAGAGAAGGGGGAAAGAGGAAACCCTTTCCTTAGCCCTGTTTCAAGTTTGAAAAAGTCAATGCTAACCCATTAATCAAAATAAAGAAGGGAATTGTAGTCACAATTCATAACCCAATTCACAAAGGAACATAAAAGCCCATATAAATTAACATTAACCTCAAATATAACCAACTAACCCTGCCATAAGCCTTTGATAAATCAAACTTTACCACCACTTCTCTAAGTTTTTTGGATTTTTTGAAATGAAATCCTTCTTGAGCCACCCCAATATATTCATGAATCTACCAACCTTCAAGAAAACCAAACAAGTATCATTCCAATTTAGGGTTAATTTTTGCACTTCTTAGTGATATTATTTCAATTCTATGTGAAAAGTGTTCAAGGTCTGGAATTTATTAGTTAATTCAACCATTTGAGAAGGCCAATTCTAAATAATAAAAAAATATAAGTGATTCTCTATTTTGAAATGTTGCTTTGTTTTCTAATGAAAATTATATGCATGTTGTAACATGCCTTGCAACCTTATACCTTATGTTTTAGGAATACCATAACTCCACAAAAAATTGAAGATCTTTATGGAGATCTTTTCTAGGAAGTGTTGTTGCTTGTAAAGTGAGTTCTTAAGCATTCTAGCTTGAAGGTAGAAGAGATTTATGTTGTAGAGTTGATAGGTGGAGTGACTCGCATGCCAAAATTTCTAGTTAAGTGCTCTAATCATTAGTATTTATATAAAGTTTTGGAGAATTCCATTCACTTTGTGGATGCCATTTAAAGATCATTTATAAGAAATTGCATGTTTTTATGGGAAAATGAAGTGATGCTTGAAATTGTCATTGGTGACTTTATGAATCTTAATAAAGTGATTTTACAACTCTTGAATGAATTTCTTCTCTATTTGTCATGCCAAAGATGTTGGTTAAATGCCATGTTCTTTAATAGCTAAATGTTAAGAAAATAAAATAAATCTTTAGCAATAGAAAATTAAATAATTCTTTAGCAATAGAAAATTAAATAACTAAAAGTACTTAATTAGAATTTTATAGAAATGACATGTGTTCTTGAATAAGTTTGGTGAAGTGTATTTTTTTTAGCTGTGTCCTTAACATGAAAACGTACCGATAGTTCTCTTTTACACTATACTAAAATAATTTCTTGGTAGAGAAGATTTAGATAAACATATTGATGTTGATGAAGCTATAGTACTTAGATCAACACTTATGATACAAATTTGAGTGATGAAATCAAGCTGACCCACAAGCTAGGAATGATTGATGGTATACCATATGTTATCATATTGGAATTGCATAGTCTTGGTTTTGATAAAGAGGAGAGTAATCAACAAGCACTTATCCCATGGATGAAGAAGCTTCCTAGCAAGGTAAGCATGCTAGTTGTTTTAGCTATGGTTTTATGTAAATTTTTAATGTATAGTATCCCATTTAATTTTATCACCAGTCATGGATATTATTGTTATTGATTCAGTGCTAACATGAATATCTTGATAAAATTCATCATGTATGAGATTCAAATTTGTAAAATATAACAAGGACTTTGAAATTTTATTTCTATATGATCTTTTTGATATATTACCTTGGGGGTTTCCTCTGGGAATACTATGAGATATCAAGTTTCAGGTTTAACTAACACCTACACAAAGTAAGATAAATGTACTTGATATGATGCTTTATTTAGTAGAGTTTCTACATTAATTTATCCTATTTTTCTACTCAAGAATTTGCATTTTCTTTCATATTTCCCATATTATTCTGCCTTATTTTTGTCTCTTATACTATTTCATATTGAAATGTATTAATCCATGGATATGCTTGGCACAAATCATGATTGTGTTTTACTACTTCATAAAATCTTTTTAAACATGCAACACAAAACCTCTTCGCTGATATTATTAAATAAATAATTGTAATAAATGATAATAATAAATATAATAGTAAATAATTATAATAATACATAATAATAATTATAATACTAAATAATATGAATAAACATAATAGCAACAATAATAAATAAATGGATAAACAAAATGTATAAAAATAGAAGAAAGAAAAGAATAAATAAAGTAAAACAATAAATTTAATTAAATAAAAATGAATACTTTATTATTAGAATGAAAGGGCAAAATAAGAAAAAATTAATTTAATGAATAGTCAGTTAAGTTAAGATAAGAAAAAAAAATTGCATGGTGACAAGTGACATTCGTACATGGAAATTCTTACATGAACATGTAAGAAAGACTCTATATTTTGAGATGGAAAAATAAGTAAGACATATTTTTCTGGTGCAATTGAGGGACATGCTTGAAGGGTGACATTGTTGATTATTGGGGGCTCTCAGTTTTGATGACTGAGGGGATTAGTTGGGAGGAGAGTTGTCCCCCACATTGTTGTTGTGGCATGCTGGATCAAATCTTGGAGCGCAATGGATTGACATGTATAGTGTTATAAATAAGTGAAGGTCTTCAATTCTCAGGTAAGTTCGTCACCAATATGATATCAATTGAATTATGCAATTAGTATTCTTTTTGAATTATGCAATTAGTATTCTTTTACTTTATTAAGTTTATAGTTATAATTCATGTGGTTTTATATCCATTGTATTGGTTTTGTGTATTAGAGATTTGATGGCTAGATAGACCATTACATATCAAGTTTATAGTTATTATTCATGTGGTTTTATATTCATTGTATTGGTTTTGTGTATTAGAGATTTGATGGCTAGATAGACCATTACATATGGTATTAGAGCTACATGTTTAAACCCTAAACCTATGAATGTTTTTACCCCACCAAAATCAGTGGCATAGCAAACCATAAACATGAAATTTTAAATCATATACCCGTCATACAACATGAGGGGTAACACATGTGATTTCTTGGGGTAACATTGTGTAAGTCTTTAAAAATCTAAAAATATGTAGTCTAAACATTCTACTATGAAATGACTCTTTTCCGACGATATTTTCCGGGGACATTTGCCTGAAATCCGGCGAGAAATTGTTAGATCTGTAGATTTAAGTGATTATTTCTGTATAATCCAAGTACTCTAAAGGTTTTTCAACATGCCGAATCCATTTCTGTATTCAAAAATGGATTTTAAACAACAAAAAATAGTGATTTCGTGCAAATTTATAGCGCAAGATTTTGGCAAAAGAAACAATTTCATAAAACAATTAAACAACGAACTTTAAAAAGTCGTAGGCTAAAGATTCTATGAAATGAAGATTTTTTCCGGGGAGATTACCTCAAAATCCGACGAAAAATTGTTGGATTCGTAGATTTAAGTGATTATTTCTGTAAAATCCAAGTGGCCTGGGAATTTTTCAACATGATGAATCCATTTCCGCATTTAAAAATAGATTCTGAACAACAAAAAATAGTGATTCGTGTAATTTATATTGCCAGATTCAAGCAAAAAGCCCATTTTGAAATTTTGAAGAATAACTAGCCAACACCCTTTAAAAATATGCTATTAAAGTCTTTGAATGTTTTTTTCTCCATCTTTGCCAAACAACTCTACCAACCGGAAGTGATCACCGTTCATACCAACACCACACGTTGAAAGAACATTAGAGGGGAAGGAATTCACTATCAAGATACCGATTGTTCTTCCGGTCTAAATAGGACGAAACCCTTCTGTTAAATGACGTTGCATCCTATATATGCCAGTTCTGTTATATTCAACTGACAGATTGTGGTCATACAAAACCCTTTGGAATTCGTAGCTTCGGGGACCATAGAGATTCCCAGGTCGCTGAAAATTCTCGGTTGATTGCCAGTTAGCCAGCGGTCACGACGACTGTGTGCTGTGTGTTGATTGCCAGTTAGCCAAACAATTCACCCTCAAGCCGGTGAGCATTGATATTTACCACAATGATCCTCATAGGCATAGAGAAAGGCTTGACTTCCGAACAAAATTTCTGAAGCACTTATAATCTTTCAATCCCTTCACACGCTGAATAAAATTGGAATTAACATGATTATATGATAACTATAATACAATTACAATGCATTGGGTAATAATGGTTCCACACTGCTCGATCTGCTGGGCCTTTGGGGGTTTCTTGTCATCGTACAACTGAGAAATTTCACTTGAAATCCATTTGCAGTTCTCAATGGGTGCCCATTATCCATGTTCGTCCCTGCAATCGAGGGTTTCAGGATGCTCAATTTCAAGATTTACATATACAAATTTACAATTTAGTTTAGCCCACAAAAATAACAAACCACTTCCAGCAAAATTTTGTGATAAAACGCTGCAATTTTGAGGAATTCTGGCTCAGACTTCAAGAAAATACACAACCCCGATGACTCAAAATATACACTGATACCGCCTATTTCCCTAGTCTTTCCTTATTTTGAGGAATACCACGCTTCATTAAGCTTGACTGTGATGCATTTCAAACTAAAGCTTCATGGAGCCGATAATAAGATTTTACAGGATTTGATGGGAAGTGTTTAGGGCATTGAACTGTTCGGGGGATTTTGAGGAATCCTTTAGAATTAAGATTAATGGAGAGGGACTCTTAGAGCCTATGGGCCTTTACCAGTCCCTGCAATCGAGGGTTTCAGGATGCTCAATTTCAAGATTTACATATACAAATTTACAATTTAGTTTAGCCCACAAAAATAACAAACCATTTCCAGCAAATTTTTGTGATAAAACGCTGCCATTTTGGGGAATTCTGGCTCAGATTTCAAGAAAATACACAACCCTGATGACTCAAAATATGCACTGATACCGCCTATTTCCCTTGGATTTCCTTATTTTGAGGAATACCACGCTTCATTAAGCTTGATTGTGATGCATTTCGAGCTAAAGCTTCATGGAGCCGATAATAAGATTTTACAGGATTTGACGGGAAGTGTTTAGGGCATTGAACTGTTGGGGGATTTTGAGGAATCCTTCTGAATTAAGATTAATGGAGAGGGACTCTTAGAGCCTATGGGCCTTTACCAGAAGGAGCGTGGAAATAATTGCAGTAATAAAATGAAATCTAATAGAGTTATTATCCTTGGAAGGGGTTAAGTGGTCAGTCGAGCTATGATTCAGCTCTTGAAAATTTATCAGCAATTGGTGGTTTCACAGTGTTTCCCAAATTGAAAACTCAATAAATGGCCGCTTTCTCAAAAGCACCCCCTGTTCTCAGCTTTCCACTCAACATGAGTTGATCCTGCGATGTATACCAAATGATGCGCTTCTAAAATTGACTGGCATACGTTTATAATTTTGAAGAAAAAGAAATAGAGGAAGAGACTTATTGGAAAATTGGTGCAACGTCTAATCCATTTTATCAGGTGTACTTTGGTTTTCAGGGCTTCAAATATTCAGGCTAACTTAAAGTTTCATTTTAATAATTTGTAAGGGCTTGTTCAAGCAAATAGGCATATTTTATTGAGAATGCTGCTCATATTTCAGAGGTGGTTGGAAGTTCTCTGGTAAAATTCCAACCTCTGTCAAGTTTGTCAAAGGTTCTGTCATTGTACAACTAGCTCTAGTGTCCCAAATTTTTTTTGGTAATGTTGTGAAGATTACATTTCTTTAGTCATATTCTTTAATTATGATTTAATATCCTCTCATATATTAATGCATTTTGAAATAAACTACAAGTATGGTTATATGTTCAAGAAGAGTTAAAAATGAATGCAATTAACTCTTCATGTAGTTATCCTTTGCATGTAAACAAATTTATATGTCTAGATGTATGTGCATGAGCTTATGCATATCTCATTAAATATGTGTGAATATACGCATGTGATATATGTGTATCTGAGGTATATAACATGCACACTCAAATATTGTGTCTATCACATAGTTGGAATTTACGTATTTTACTGGAAGTTATATTTTGGGAATAAGATGAATTTATGACAACCATTTAGACATATTGAAATTTTATTTGATTAATATTGCTTCGAGGACCTCGTCTCTCAAGGGGGAGAGAAAGACAACACAATGAACTGATCAACTCTAGAGAATAATAGTGCATGTATCAGATAGTACACATCAATGAAGTCAAAATTGGAAGCAATGTGAATATACCTTAAAATAGTATGCAATTACACCTGGAAGACTAGTTGACCTATTAATTGAATGAGAAGATGGAAAAATAAGTACAAAGAGATAAGGATTTCAAGTAATGTTAGCAATATATATCTGATAAAGTGGCCTCATGGAGGAAGGGTAAAGTGACATACGAACCCTGGATGATCAAAATATATACAAATTGAGAATTTAATATCGACGATTTAAGGCATGCTAGTACGACTAGTAATTGCTTGGTGATTGAAATCCACAAAATTTCTCTATAAGGAAAAATAATACATGACTAGAGATTGTGGCTATAGATGATTGGGTTTATGTCAAAGTCAACAGTGTATTCAAACAAGGAAAATATATGAAAACTTTAGTACATTGATAAGGGTGACTATACATATCCCATAAATTGTCAACTTCCTTGTTGAAATGATAATCAAGAAACAATTGGTATTTGGGTGATCACATGACACTTATAGTACTAAATGATCCTTTGGAGAGTTAGCTTGGGATGACAAACGTAAATAGGTAGATCCGTGTAGGGACTCCAAGCAAAAAAGTACAACTCCTTTCAATAAGAAAGTCAAAAAAATAATTTCCTTCTTGAGCTGAGCACTGAAAGTGGTCAAAGACATATATATTAAGATTTTCCCTCCTGGATGTGCATAAATGATGGTTCTAGGAATGAGATCTCCTATTATCTTCGACTGTTTATTATCAGCGGAGGGTATGAGGGTGATGCTGCAGATCTATCTTGTAGTAATCCACTTGGTGTCCCTACAGTTACCTTTTGATATAGTTTCTTCGTGCCAATGAGAAGGAACTTAGTAATTCTTGTTTCAGTTCTAGTTTTGGATTTTTAAACCTTTAGTTCATTAATAACTAACTATGTAGCATGCTCAAGTTTGAACATCTGTAAAGCATTAGTTTATTGTGGGTAACCATGAATTATAGAAGATTTAACTACATTATATTATTCGTTTGAATTTAATGATAGGTATGGTATTCTTAATGTAGAGTTGAGGGAATGCTAATTATTAGTTAAGAGAAGTAAACAATTTTTTGTGTGTGTTGAATTCATCAAATTCACTATGGGAAAGAACACATGACATAGTACACTATCATAGTAAAGTAATTTTTTTCTTATCTTAACTTAAATTAAGTGAGTGTAATTATTTTTATTTCTTTACTTTCTATTCTTGTACTATTTAACTATTTATCATTATTATTACTATTTTTATATTACTATTATTCTAATTAATATGAGGCACTACATACTTCCCCCCTTCAAGGAACTTTGTTTTGAAGTTAACATTATTTATGTACTTATAGTTTTTTAATTTTTTCCCCGTATAATCCACAACACCCTCTGTTGAACTAGTATAAAGCCACCCAAGTGACCACATCAGACATTGAAAGTCCAATCCCCATTAGGGAAGCACAAGTACTCTCCATCTTTTCTTCTCAACTTTTGGAACCAGGCTTAAAGCCTCTCGGTCTATTAGGGATCTAGGCACTAGGCCTGATCTTTTCCATCGGGCCTCTATGACACCAGACGAAGACATCTTGATCTACCAAAGATTTATGCACCAAACCTCATCTTCCCAAACAAGAATCTAGATCAATACTTAGGTACACCAATGATCTGGATCAATCCTTACGTACACCATTCAAATAGATCAATACTTTTGTACTCCAATCATCTTGAAAGGTTGGACCTAAACTCCCTCTTTATCATCCATCATTCACACAACCCGAGTAATCGAAATCCAATCCCACAACACCACAAGCGAGTAACACTCCAACCATTCTTCGGGACTTCGACATCACAACTTCAGTATCAGACACTCTGGAAATTTCAAGATGGTCCCATTTCCCATTGTGAGTTATACTCGAAAAAATAACCATTGGCATAGGTTGGTTGATTGAGCTTGTCCCCGGCCCATAAGGTGTTACTTTGTAGATATTGTCCCTTGTAGGTATGGGATCCCATGAGATCATCAAATAAATCAGCCCACTAGTGGATAACCTGAAAATCACCACCTCACAACATGCAACAAATGCATTAATTATAATCTAATATCAACATCTCAAAGAAAGAATCCACATGCTAACTCTCGCATGTCATTATGAGAATACAACATCATTGTCATCACCCCATGTTCACGCATGTCATCATAAAACATCTTATCATAAAGGAATTCCATGCAATTACATCATGTCATCACATCATGAGATATTATCATAAGATCATAACCTCAACATATATTTATCAAAGATATAGCATAATAAAAGGGAAGCACATGTTATCCTAACATCATAACATAACATCATGAATATGATAATCATCTCAACACATGTTTATCAAAGGCATAGTCTTTTATCAACATAATTAAATGGAATCACATAACATCATATGTAAATACCATAGGCTCTTAAGATAGCATAACATCATGAACATAATAACTATCTCAACACTTATCACATGTAGAGAAATAATAACATGATAAATTTTCTTATCATGATTCATCAACATAATCAAATTTATTAGCCTACATAAATAATAGTGAACACCAGCTTTTATATTTAAGAAATATCATCAAAACATCCATCTAATACATGGATCTACATGGTTAAGTTTATTAACCCAAGCTAATTGTACAAAGGATCATTAGTCTTAGTGATTCATTCCTTACGACAATTATACTTTCACCACCAGAATTCTCTAGTTTAATTCCATAACCCAAAATTTTGACCTTACTATCCTTGATAATAATATCTATACCGGAATATATATTAACTCATAGATGGCATACCCATCACTCAAAATTGTTCTCATGCTTCCCACTTTTACACATAATAACCCATTGGGTCACTCACTTGAACTCTTTTCAAGTCTATCACTTGTCATTCCTCACCAATTATAACTGTCATATTTCATAACCTTATATCTTGACACTTTAACATTATATAGGTCATCACTATGACCCTTACCAATCATCCTTATTCATCCTTCAAGTTTCTCAGTTCGCTCATCCCTATCCTTAAGAGAGCTTACTATTTGAGAGAGACACCCTTTCACTATTGTCACACACATATATACATTTTTTTGGTCCATCTCAACTTTCCAAGTTGGTTATGTTAGGATATTTAGACACATAGGAGTTAGTTAAGATCTATTTGGTCTATTGTGTCGTTAGATAAATGTGTGTTTTCTAGTGTGTTTCTTTAGTATGCATTAGTATGCATTTGTAGTTAGGAAATCTGACGGTCGCGATATGTTCCCGACATAGAGTGATCTGACGGTTCATACTCTCCTCGATCTTAACGACCACTGATATATGGCTTAACACCCGATTGTTCCATGATCTCTATTTAAAGAGCATGGAGTGGATCAATACTTTCAGACCAGTCATCTCGAAAGGATAAACCAAACTCTCTCCTTATCCCTCCCTCAGGTACACATCCCCAGTAATCGAAGTCCAATCCCACAATGCCATTGACGAGCAAAACTCTAGTCATTCTTGGAGACTTCGACATCACAACTCTATATTAGACACTATGATCTTTTCCAATCAATTCCACTAGGAAAAATAACCAGTGGCATAGACTGGTTGATTGATTTGTACCCAACCCATATGGTATTACTTTGTAAATATTTTCCCTCTTAGGCATGGGCTCCCATGAGATCATCAAATAAATCGGTCCTCTCGGTCCACTGGTAGATGACCTAACAATCACCACCTCACAAGATACAATGAATGCATTATTTATAATCATAATATCAACATCTCAAAGAAAGAATCCACATGCTAACTCTCGAATGTCATCATAAAAAATTCAATGTCATTGTTATCACGACATCTTGAACAATAAGACACCACATTCTCATGCATGTCATCATTAAACATCTCATCATAAATTTGCATGTAAGTACCACATGCCATCACATCATGACATCATAAAAATAATATCATAAAATAATTCCACGTAATTACATCATGTCATCACATCAAGAGATACAATCTTAAGATCATAACCTCATAACCTCAAAATATCTTTATCAAATATAATAAATGGAACCATATGTTATCATAACATCAAATAATATCACCATGAACACTAATCATCTCAACACATCTTTATCAAAGGCATAGCCGTTTATCAACATAATTAAATGGAATCACATAACATCATAAGTAAATACCGTAGGCTCTTAAGATAACCTAGCACCATGAACTTAATAACCATCTAAACACCTATCACATGTAGAGAAATAATAATATCATGAGTGATCTTATCAACAATTGCGAAATCCAGACATGACAACATAAACACAAAAAACAATTGTTTTTTGGTAATTAGGAGTTAGTCATTTCATTTATCACTACCACCACTACATTCCATTCTTCATCAAACAAGAGAAAAATTATGTCAATTGTGAGATTTGCAATAATGATTCTAGATTTAAGTTCACCTAAGTATGTTGATGAGTTGACTTGAATGCATCATAGTGTTTCAACATAAGATTTTATTCCTAATAAAATTAAGCACTAATTCATTTAGATCCAATTTTTTTTTTTTCAAAAATCATTCATTGGTACTGATTGGATCAATTATTGTGGTAGATGGAAACGATTTAGTTCATAAACCATAGGTATCCAGAGCAAATTCAATAATGGAAAAGTGAAATCCCTTTGTAGATAATTTAAACCAACCGGTCGTTACTCATATGCAAGTTCCATGAGTTATTTAGTAGCATACTAAGTCTATAGAACTCTGTTGATTACAACATATCACTTCAGATATCCAAAACAACAATGAGTTTCAGTAAACCATCAAATATTTAGGTGTATCATAAGGAGCCTATTGTATAGATTTGGTGCAGACCTAGTTTGTATCTTTTAAAATGTTTGACCTTTCATTTAGAATTTCATGGAGATTAATGTTGGCTAACCATAGTTCGACCAATATCTAATTGTAGTAAGGATCCTGCGAATTCTAAAATAGAGAGTGTATCTAGGGTCATATTTGGATATTCAAATTGAAAAAAAAATTACTCTATTTTACAACCACCGTTAGCATTCATGAACTGTTCCCCCACAACATAGTTCCTTATTGGCAAGAATGGAAATACAACATAGTTAGTAACATCATCTATTCACATAAAAATTAGAGAATGATGTTGAGATTTTCTAATATCAATTATTGCCACTGATTAGTTGAGTTTTAATATTTAAGTTGAATTGGTGTAATTAATGTGCAAGTTATTAAGCACATCACAATTATAGTTAAATTTATATAAGTTATTGTTACATTGAATTTACATTTTATAATTGTGCATTCAATGTTGTCATAATAATTGCTATATGATTTGCATAAATATTAGAATTAATGATGGTTGTTGTTAAATGTGTTTAGATTCCTATTGACGTGTTGGAATGCATTATTGATTCAATCTAGTCATGATGAAAGACACACATTAACTTTAACTTTTGGATAGTTTGAGTTTAGTTATGGTGTAGGTTGTTTCTATATTAACACATATAATTGAATAAGGCATGATTGATAAAGTTTTTGTTGTAGCAATGTACAACAAGATTTGATAGTTTATCGCTAATTTTGTCATTAAATGTCATTTATGAATTTTGATATATGAATGTTTTTACCTTAACATGTGATGTATTGATGCACGTATTTAGTTAAGCAAATTAATTATGCATCATGGATCTTGTTTTAGGGTGCATTGAGATTATTTCTTTCATCTGCATGCACTATCAGTGACATGGGAAACAACATCCCTGAGGATATCCCCATCGTACTGTCTAGAGAGAAACATCACGCACCCCTGATCTCTAAGAGCAATTGCAGAATCATCCTAGGGAGATGGTATATTTTGGGATCTGATTAGTGGTAGTTATAAGGAGATTAGAGTCCAATTTGGAGTTATAATATATTAAGCGAGGCTTTCTAATACTCAAACCACTTGTTGTTAGGACACAATTTGGTGAGCTACTAGAGGTGATGAGGATATCCTCATGACTACTCTGGATGCAATACATGTGACCCAGTACAGGCCTGAGTCAACAAAGGAAAGTACAAAAACCTTATGTGGAGTGCATTATAATTAGCGACGCATGAGGAAGGGAGATTTGAAACTTACCCCCTCGACCTCTGTAGGATGCATCTTCTCTTCTTCTTCACCCCTCTTCTTTATTTTCATATTAGTGATAGGAAATGCATTAGAATATGCATATGCACATGCATGGTTGATTATGATATTTCAAGCTTAATATCTTTTATAAACTCGAACTCATAACATAGGTCTACAAATTCTAAGTCATATGAGACCATAATCACATATAAACTACAAGTGGCACAAGCACATACCCACCCAACATGAGACTAGGACAACTCGATGTTTATTTAAATCCTTGGAAATTAGGAATGTAAATATTAACTTATGCTAATTATATTATTCATAATGGAATTTGGTCCATGAAACTCAAAACATAAGAGTGAAAAGAGAAATTGCATTGTCAGGAGTAACTCATCCAGGGGATCAAAATATGCTCAAAAATCAAAGTGCTCAGAATTACTTCAAAACAAACTAGTGCATAGGCCTCATCCTCACGATCCCAATGCAACTTGAACGGGTTCAAACAAACATCGTATGCGAGAGATATCACATTCTGTTCTTTTTGCTAAATATGCAAAATTTTGCTCACTGTACAGTCTGTACAATGCTGACATGGCAGGGCCATAATTCTGACATGGCAGGGCTATAATGATGATGTGGTAGGGTCATACTACTGATGTGGTAGGTTCGTATTGGTGACGTGGCATGGTCGTACTGGTGACATGGAAGGTGAGTTGGCATGGTACGTGGACCAGTGAGGTTACAACATGTGGCATGTTGTGGGCCAATGTTATGGTGCCATGTGGCCCAGACATGGGCTGCCATGTGGCACCCCTCCGCGGTGTAAAATATTTTTTTGGACTCCACTGGATTTGAGCCTGTGACCTTTGGGCATGGGCGAATGACTTGGCACAGGTCGGGCTACCAACCCACCCGCATTATGTTTCTTAACCTATAGTGTCAAACAAATGATTTAAGTTTACATTAAAGTTTGGTTGGGCAGAGTTTGGTCTGAGGCTTAGCCCCAACCCTTGGTCTTACCATTTACATACAACCTTACCTTCATACATTTCACATGGTGTTTCAACAACCTATCCAACGGTTTTCCACTTTTCGTGGGATCCAACGTTCATCCACGGGTGCATGTTCCAACTTGCCAACGAATCTGATTCTAACACTGGGAGGTGGCCATATGACACCCATGCGATTGGCAGCTCCACTGGATAAGGTGTTGGCTACCTAACGGTGCAACATAATGCCAATTTTTGTGGGATGCACATGTGTGCTGAGTTCTTGGCACAAAAAACACATAGAGGTTAGGTTCAGTCATTCTGGGTGCGTTTTGGCGAGAAAAAACAACAAAGAATTGGGAGAAACTTCCAGGGAGTGATTCCAACTCAATTTTTGGCCTTCGAGATTCCAGGGAGTTCTTGTACTTCCTAATTTGAGACAACCATTTGAGATCCAAACAGATGCAAGAAATTATGCAAT
>CBVK0100020032.1:0-48879 GCA_900067695.1 Picea abies
GCTCTTCCGATCTCACTATCCCTGCATTGGATTGTTTATGCCCTTTGCTGGAAGAAAAATATACCTCAACAACAAGAGCTTCTAAACTTGGCGTCGAAGGTGTCCAATGATTTCTTCAAAACATCTGAAACTTGAAATATCTACACAGTTTTGCATGCGCTACACTTTGCATTAGGAACATAAAACCCACAACATGTACCCGAAACATTTACCTATCCAACATCAACATGTGTCATGGAACAATCTAAGAAAAATCAATAAATTAACATCAACATGTGTCATGGAACAATCTAAGAAAAATCAATAAATTTATTCTTTTTTATTTAGTAACATCAACATGTGTCATGGAACAATCTAAGAAAAATCAATAAATTTATTCTTTTTTATTTAGTACTCATTAGTTTTGTTATTATAAAACTACGATAGAAGATATAAATCAATTTTTTTCCTTTATATTTTAAAACTGTTTATTTTACAATGATCCTCATCCATATGCAAATATGAAATGTGTTGTAGACTACACAACACACAACCCTATGAATTCTTGAATGAACTATCCTTACCTATGAGTACTATCATGGCATTCGTTCATCCATTCATCAATGATTTTAAAACTGTGTATTTGACCCAATATTTTCACATTAAATTTTCCCACTATCATAACAAGTTATATCAATATGTCCAAGTGAGTTTGAACAACTCAAATCAAGTGACCTTGTATCTTCGAGTTGTGAATTTTTCATCTTATGTTTTTTTCTCTACCTTTGTAATAGGGAAGCAACAAAGCTACACCCATAGTTGTTGCAGTAAGTTTTTCAATGGTAGAAAGTGCAACATCTCATGCATCATCAAGGACTCATGCAAGTCCAAGGAATTCACGAGGAATTGTTAATAGGGACAGGAGTTCCATGGGAAGGAACACATATCATAGGTCTCCACAGAACAACATGAATATTCTTCTCAACATTACTTGTTGGTGATTGGAAGGACCTCACGACCAATGTGATTTCCTAGAGCCACAATCTAGAACCATGCATAGATAAGGGAAGGTCCCAATGGGTAAGGTAGGAAAAAATCACCAAATCTATGTAGAGGTTGATAAATGTCAGGCTGAACATCGATCCATTGTGGTGGAGTTATTAGATAAAACAAACAATTTCAAAATTAAAATCTTGTTTGATCTCAGTGCAACATATAATTTCATTTTAGCATTTACAATAGAAAAATTTGGGTTGAAAACCTATGAGCACAACCATTTTAAATAGGTCAAAATGGCTTATGGGGTAAAGAAAGCGGTAAAACCTAGTGTTGAGAAATGTTTTGTAGACCTAAGGGTGTGTCCAACTAGGTTAAAAGTGTATGTCACTACCTTAGGGATGATGATCCAATTATTGGTATGGATTGGCTAGAAGCTCCTCTATCTTTCATAGATTGTTTTGAGAAAAGAGTGCTTTGTTTAGATGACGAGGGAAGGTCAATTAAGATCCATGGTATTAAGAGGAAGGTGTCTCTATGTTTCATATTGACAATGAAAATTATATGTTTCCTGAGGAAAGGATGTTGGTTGTACATAGTAGAGGAAGTAAGTGATGGAAAGGGACCCTTTTTATATCAATACCTGGTTTTATTGGAATTCAAGGATGTTTTCTGGAAAGAGTTGTCAGGGTTACCTCTTGAGAGGGAAATTTATTTCAATATTGAGCTAAAATTTGATGCAAATCCAATCTCCAAGACACCTTACAGGATGACGACTCCAAAACTTTGTGAGTTGTAAATACAGTGGAAGGAACTATTGGACTTAGTGTTGATTAGTATTAGTGTTTCACCATGGGGTGCACCATTAATATTTTTCAAGAAGAAGGATGGTTCCTTGTGATTGTGCATAGATTAAAGGGATTTAAATAGAGCCATAGTGAAGAATAGGTACTTGATAAATCAAATTGATAATCTCTTTGATCAGGGGAAATGAGAAATGGTTTTCTACAAATTCGATTTATGTCAGGTTATCACCAATTAAGGATTAAGGAAAGTGACATTCCTAAGATTTCCTTCTGAACTTGGTTTGGGCACTACGAGTTCATAGTGGTGCCATTCGGTTTGAATAATGCACTAGTTGTATTCATGATCCTCATGAATAATGTATTCCAAATGTACTTAAGACTTTTTTATGCAGGTCTTTCTAGATGATATTCTCATCTATTCTAGAAATGAAAGGGAACATGAGGAGCACTTGCAGTTAGTCTTGTCATGCTTAATATAACACAAATTGTATGGAAATTTGTCTAAATGTTCTTTGTTTCAAAAAGAGATTCACTATCTTGGTCATATCATTTTGAGGAAAGAAATTTCGGTGGACTCAAAAAAGGTGAAGGCCATAATGGATTGGCTAGTGCCAAAAAATGATCATGAAATGTAAAGCTTCGTGGGGCTAGTCAAATATTATAAAAGGTTTATGGAAGGGTTCTGAAATATTGCAAAACCCATCACTACCTTGGAGAGAAAAGAAATCAAGTATGAGTGGAATGAGAAATACGATTCTGTATTCATCGAGCTTAATATATTACTAACTGGTGCATTGATCCTATGAGTACTTGATATGGATAAAGACCTCACAGTCTGCATGGATGCCTCAAAGCAAGGGTTGGGTGCCATGTTAATGCAAGATGGTAGAGTGATAGTATATGCATCTTGGAAGTTGAAGCATCGTGAGGAGCTCTATGCGACACATGATTTAGATTTAGTATCCGTGACACTATCTATAACTATTTGGAGGAATTAACTTGTTAGGTGAAGATTTGTGTTCAAAACTAATTATGAAATATTGAAGCATCTCTTCACTCAAAGTGATCTGAATTCCAAGTAGAGGTGGTGGATCAAATTTATAAGTGAGTACGATTTTATAATTTTGTATAAGGTAAATAAGAATGTGGTGGCCAATGCCCTAAGTATAAGGCCACATATCTTCTCCTTGGTGCCATTAAGTGTCAATTTGAGGGAGCGAGTGTTAGGTCAACTTCTTGGAGATAATTGATATTTGAAGGTTACTTCAACACTTCATAATGGGAGGTAGTTAGAGCCTATGTTTGAAGGTTATGTCCTTGAAACAAATGGATTGTTGTGATTTCAAGGGAGGATACACATCTCTAGGGAAGGAAATATTTTAAGCAATAACCTTGAGGAATCCCATAGTCACTTTCTTGTGTGCACCCTGGTGTGAAGAAGATGTATGCATACATGAAAAATATTTTCTTCTAGTCGGAAATGAAGCACAATATAGTCTAGTTTGTCACTAAATTTCATGAGTGTTAGTGAGTAAAGGATACTCATTGTCACTTGGTAGGAATCTTACAACCACATGACGTTCCTATGTCCAAATGGGAAGTCATTTCCATGGATTTTTTTGTGGCATTCTCTCTCATGTCATAAAGGAACAATACCATTTTGGTTGTAGTTGATAAGCTGGACAAAATAACTCATTTCGTTCTAGTTAGAGACAATTATGATGTTATAGATTTGGTGCGAAAAATTATATGTGAATTTATTTGTCTACATAGGTTTCCCAAGAATATCATTTCAGATAGATTCTCTCAGTTTATGTCTATTTTTTGGATAAGTTTATAGTCAACATTGGTAACCCAATTGAACTTGAACATAGTGTATCATTATAAAATGGATAGGTAGATGAAAAGGATGAATTAAGTGATGGAAGACATGCTTAAGATGTATGTTATGGATAACCAAACACACTAGGAGAAGTACCTACCTTTAGTAGAGTTTGATTACAATAAAAATTACCACAAATCAATCAAGATGCCTCGTTATCAAGCTCTATATGGAAGGCCATGTAGGTGTTGATCCTTAAATGTGTTAAGTCCTTGTAAAGTATTTCTTATATATTCATTTCCATACTTCGAATTTTTTTTTCTTTGTCGTGGGTCTACAAAACTCATTTTCTTTAGATCCAAAACCCCACAGTCTCCAAAATGCACCCTCTTGTTCTGTCGCCCTCATTTCACACATATACTTAGAATTTTTCTTGAAATGCTTTATCACGGGTCTAAAGGAGTCCTCCAATTCATTCAATATCACTATGACCCTTAGGTTTGATCGATCCTCCATACCTAGTCTATTTTCCATACTTCACTACCTCCATGATATTTCAACACTTAGCCGATTTTCAAGCTTCACCGCGGGTCTGTGATCATTTTACTTATGTTCCACTTACCCTAATCCTCTACTTTTGACCAATTCACTTTTGTAATTAGTAAAAATCTTGAAACTTTACCATAGGTTTGTAGGTTCACGTTGATTTCATTATTCATTTCACATACCCTTGATCTCGATTGAGTTCTCATACTTAGTCATTTTTTTCGAGTTTTCATTGTGGGTCTGCGGGTTCATGATCACTCCATATCCTCCACCTCCATGCAATAAATCCTCGGCTCATCTTGTCACATTCTCCAATAAAAATTTAATGCGAATCTCATAGAGATAACAAATGATTAAGTGTAAAAGGCCATAATTAATGGAGATGTTCTCGAGACTCTCCTCACTTAATTTCAAGATTATTTCGTATTGACATCTCTTTGAACCAAAGGCTTCGAAGTATTGTATAATAAATGGGATTACCTTGATAACAATGTTTTGAAAAAGGAACTGTACAATAGTTCACCACATGACAACTAGAAGGAGAGAGAAGCTATGTGGGCATACCATAAACTCAATTGGACGAGAAAAGAAAAAATTCCAGTGATCAAGAGCCTATAGATATTATTCGAGATTTCCTCTTCTTGAGACAAAAATCCATCATAGTGAGTAAACTGATCACATCTTTCATAATTTCTCTATTATTTTTCCTTCTCGTTTTGGAATCATCTAGTTGTTTCTTGTCGCTCTTCAAAAACATAACCAATTTCTGATCATATCTTTCTTTATTCTTTTCAGGTTCAACCTTGTTCCATTTTCTTTTTATGGTCCACGAGATCTCCATCCCAATCCATTTGGACGAATGCTTTCTTTTAATTTATTGAAAAATAGATTATTAAGACTATTATTTTTGAACTTCCAAGAGAACTACTTTGGGGTGTAATTTCAATGATTTCTTAAACTCTAAGTTATTGAGCATGGGATATTTGAAGTGACCCTATCCTATTGTCTCTTATTTTGAATGAAATACTCTTTTAAAGTTCTCTCAATTGTGGACGCGTGTCTTTCCTTCTTATGGATGTGATCAAAATTTACAATACTGTGACGGATGTGAGAATTATATATATATACTGGACGCGTGTCTTTCCTTCTTATGGATGTGATCAAAATTTACAATACTGTGACGGATGTGAGAATTATATATATATACTGGACGCGTGTCTTTCCTTCTTATGGATGTGATCAAAATTTACAATATTGTGACGGATGTGAGAATTATATATATATATATATATAATGTTTTTTTTATTTCTATACAATATTCTATGTGTATTGTATTAGTCTTTGAAAAATTCATGGTCCTCTTCTTAGGAATTTTCTTTGTGAATATATTATCTTTCAATCAATAGATTTTTGTATTTTGTTGAGCGATAAGAATGGGGTTTGTTTTAAGTATCCCCTATTTTAATATTGCAAGTATCAAGATGTATCTTTCAGAACATACAAAAGAGTATCATCTCTATAAAAACGTAGGGGGATATTTGATCCTCGTGAGGTTGCTATTGGGATCTTAACCAATATAAACATCAACAACGGGGCATCATTGAGTTGGGATAGGTTAGAGGCCCAAGTGATAACAGGGAATAATTGATTCAAGAGATGGAGGAACATGTGATTTAGATTAGGTAGTGGTTAAAGAAAGCACAAGATAGACAAAAGATTTTTTTTGATGCACACGATGTCAAAATTATAAAGTAGGATATTAGGTTTTTATTCATATCAGGACTAATAAGAGTACCATTTGGTTTGGAAAGGGGACAAAGTTGTAACCTCAATTTATAGGGCCATTTAAAATTAGGGAAGGAATTGCACCAATTTCCTATCATCTTGTATTTCCATCTCACTTGCATTCAAATCATTATGTCTTGTATATGTATTACGATGTTATGTTGTTGACGAATCGTATAAACCCAACAATAAGGAATTGCATGTTTCATTTGTGGGAATCATTTTGGTCAATTCGTTATGCATATTTGGCCATAGGGTTTGAAAATTTAGGGACCTCTTGGTGGAATAGGGTAAGTTCAAGTGGGACAAGTATAGCTCAATATCTGCTACTTGGGAGGATGCAAATACCATGTATCAATATCATCCCAAACGTTTTTGACCATTACTTTAGCGTGGCTATATGTAACACCCCATTTTGACTTAGGTAGTGAAATTGCATTATGACCTATTTTGTTTTTCTTTGCTTATTACCCATGGAACTATATTAGAATGATGGGATTCTATTATATGGACATGTGGACCTACACATATGTGAAAGTTATGTATACGTTATTTTTTAAGTTACTGATGATGGTTGTTGTGTGATTTACTTCCAACATGCAATATTTAAATGAAATATTGTGGTACGTGGATACCAGTTTAGATTATATGTTGTAACAAATCAAGAGGTACCATGCACATGATAAATAAACTTGCTGGTTTACATTGTTCATCAGTGAGTAACATGGTAGTTGTTCGAATATTGAAAGGGGGGTGGTGAATCAATATGAACACTTTTTACCACTTTCAATGACAATATATAAACTTCAAATTGATCAACAATATACCATTTATGATTGCATTAAATATATCATGAGCATATAACCATAAGCAATACCAATCAACAATATCACATCAAATGCACAACACATCATAATTTACGTGGAAACCCAAATGGGAGAAAACCACGAAATTATTTCTTATATATATCAAGAATATATTCATAGAAAGCAAAAAATTCCCAATTCTCTAGCACCAACCCCCTGATTTATAGGTATCAACCTGAAGGAAGGACCAACTCCCTAAATTCTTCGACACCAATCGGAAGGAGGCTATGACCCCCTGATTTAAAGGAACCAACCTGAAGGAAGCACCAATTCCTTGAATTATCCAGAGCCAACCAGAAGGAGGCTACAACCCCCTTTCCTTGACCTATCTTGCCGCCCTGAAATATAAGTGTAGACTCACTGTCACTACCATCGATCAACCTGTAACTGCCACTATAACTGATAGATCAACCAAACTATCATTGTCACATCAACCAACTTTTCACTGTCACTGTCACATCAACCAACCTATCACTGTCACTATCACATTAACCAACCCATCACTATCACTGTCACATTAACCAACCTATCAATGTCACATAAACCAACCTATCACTGTCACTGTCACATAAACCAAACCATCACTGCCACTGTCACATTAACCAACCTGTCACTGTCACATCAACCGACCTATCACTTTCACTGTCACATCAACCAACCTGTCACTGTCACTGTCACTGTCACATCAACCAACCTATCACTATCACTGTCACATCAACCATGTACCATATCATGTACATCAACCATGTACACCAATCATCAACCGTGTACATCAACCTATACCATACCATGTACATCAATCATCAACTATGTACATCAACCATGTACATCAATCATCAACCATGTACCATACCAAGTACATCAACCATGTACGTATCATGCATCAAACATATACCATAACTTGTATCATATCATGTACCGAGATCACCAATAATGCCTCTAACAATGTACCATATGATCATCAAGATATGTGCCTCAACCATGTGCCAAAATAAGTATCAAACCATGAACTATAACATCTCCAAAACGTGTCTCAACATGTACTATCATCACCAAGCATGTACCATAACATCACCAAGATATGCATCAAGCATATACCATATCAGTCATGATATGTCTAAATCATGCGATACACCATATACCATAATATATCGTCAATTATGTGCCTCAACTAAGTACCATAAGATGTGCCTCAAACATGTGATAACATCACCATGAAATATACAAAACTAGATACCAAGATAACCAAGATATACTTCTAAGAATGTGTCATATCATCACAAAGGTGTACCATATCATGTACCATCATCATCAAAACATGACTCAAGCATGTACCATAGACATAACCCTTAATAATACATTTAAAACATACCTATGATCTTGTAGCAGACATGATACACAAAATTAAAAACTTATAGCTCTTCCTCAACTTCAACAACAAGAGAATAACATCTTCCTCAAACTTTACCTCAGTCTCATGGGACTAGTTTTGGATTAGTAAAAAACCCTACCTTTCAACAAGCATAAATCCATACCTATTAATTAAGGCCTGAAAGTTTAACCAAATATATTCTGAGATATTTCTTCCATCTCCTTAAAATTTTAGGGTCTGAAACTTCTCAGAACAAAATTTATAGAGAAACTGACAGACCTTTTTGAATTTTATCCTATTTTGGAGAGTGAAATTGTACAACGTGCCACACACTCAATATTTGATATCTGATTTTGAAACTCACATAAAAGATACTACGAACTATTATATTTCTATTGAAAATATTCTCATAGAATTTGGATCCTCTATGAATAAGTTATGTTTGTTTTACCCGAAACACTTGTTTGAGAATAGTTTTAGGACTAGTAAAAAACCCTAACTTCCACAGAGTGTATCTCCAAAAATACAAAGACCCAGAAGATGAAAATTTTACCACATGGAATTTGACATGTCTTCTCAACCTCCATTTTTCTCTATCTGAATCATTCTAGAAATATTTTTATAGAAAAAATGGTAAGATGACCTTTAAATAACATACCTTAGAACACATCATCACAAGACTTCATCCTCCCTTGGAATTTCGCCCTTCTTCACTTCATCTTCCCTATGAAATTCACCTCATAGCTCCTTGGTTACCTCATGTAAGAATCATTTACTCACATAGAATATGTTCAATAGAATGTGTGTGAATGTACTTATGAGTGACTCCTTGAGGTGTATATATACTTTTTTCTAAGTAACCTCTTTCCTTAAATTTAGGGCTTCTTGAAATTTCTTGTTACAACCACTTTACCCTTTCATTAATGACTTGCAACCAATTTGGAGCTTCTTAATCCATATTTGGGGCTTCCATAGGGGATTCCAACTTCATTACCTCATAACTCCTCAACCGTGAGGAACTACGTGACGTTCCGCCTACTATTGGAAACAAAACGATAAGGGCTATCCATATATGAGTGTGTTACTTGCATTTACACTATCCTTAGTGTTCTTACTCCTCAAAAAAATTTGGGTCTCATGACCACACCTATGGGTTTCTTGTATACTTCTTCAAAGCATCTTCTCACGAGGGCTATGCTTAGAGCTACACCATAAGTGGATCACTTTAGAGAATTCTTCAAATTCACCATCACATCTGATGACATCAATGAAAACCAACTGTCCAAAAACATCAATGACAACCAACTATCCAACAATACCCCCCTTTGGCATTGATGGAAACACTTATACTCCAATTCTCATACTCCACCTGTGAACAATGATCCTCCAATGTTTCTCTCCCCATTTGACATCAATGGCAAAGGGTTTCTCCCCTTAGGGATTCTCCCCCTGTCTTCACGCTTATAATGTTTATCTTTCTCCCCCTTTGACATCATGGGTAAAATGGTAACTCCCACTATTGATATACCTTCTATGAACAATATTTCTATGACTTCATGTGCTCCCCCTATCTTCATGCTTTTGATCTCTTTCTCTGACAATTTCTCTTCCTTGAATTTTATGCAAGATGTTGTGTAGATCAATGCGGGATTTCCTGTATATTCTTTCTTTCCTCTCTTTTGGTGCTCTTTTTCCATTGGTGCTTCGTCTTGTAATTCACTGACATATATAAAAAGCATTTAAAAATTACTTGACTTGAAATCTTCATGGCTTGTCAAGTTCACATCAATGACCATACTTTCCTTTGATGTTATAGCTTCTGTTGATGGTATTCTCTTCCTTGTTCTGATGTGCCTTTCACTGCTTGCCTTCTTGTGACTAACTGATTTCACTGATTCCATTGCTTCCACTAATTCCAATTGTTAATTTGATTTCATCCACCGTCATATATCTTCTTAGACCTGTCAAAGCTCTCATGAATCCATCTATGTCCATATGTCATACAACTGTCTATGACTCTACTACTCAACTGCATACACTGCTGACCCATCTGTCACTTTACCATTCTGAATACTTCTTCGAATCTTCTACAACTAATCACTACATATTCCTAACTACTCAATCTGTGTATTCAATCTGCAAATCAGACACTATATGTCTGCAAAAATCTGTACTGAATACATGCATTTCTAAATACATGCATGGAATCCTTTGTGTAAATATCTAGATGAATATATGTGTGGAATCCACTATACAATCATGAATATATACTTTTGTAACTCCCAACTGATACCTGCATGAGGATGTGTTCTAAAACTGCTCCTCAAACCATCACAAGACATTCTGTGCTTCTATCATCAAACCATTCTGAAACTGCCTTTCCAAATACTACAAATACTTCAGATTGCTCGAAAGATAGTTCTATGATATGTAGAGCTACTGCTTAGACTCCCCCCTATTCAATATTCATATTTGCTAGGAGTATCCAAGATGGATGGCTCATAAAAATACCCGCTCTGATGCAGAGTAATCTTCCTCTTTGATCGTGGATTCATCATCATCATCCTCTTTCTGAATTTTGACCTCTTCCTCTTTTCTTGTGGATGCATCATGATCTCGCACTACTTTAAATCCCATGAGTACGATCTTTGGGACCTAGTCTTCATTCAACTATTCTTATTGTTTTTCATTTCTTCTCCAAACCTTCATGTATTTGACATCTTCCTTTTTTCTATAGATTTTTCCTTATCTTGTACTATTGACAATCCTGAGAGTATGACTTCTGGGTGTCCTTTCTTCATATGTTCTTCCTTTATCTTTTCCAAACATTCTTATATATGATATCAATGTTCTCTTTCATAGAAGTATCCATCCTTCTTCTACAATCATGAGCTATATGTCCATAGTTATGGCATTTGTAACATTCAATATTATATGGAGTTACATACACATTTCTTGCTTGACCATTTCTTCCATAAACTCTGTAATTTGCAGCTTTATGTCCAAAGTTAGTACAAATAAAACAATGACCATAAAATAAATTTTCATACCTGGGAGTGAATGATCTTCTTTGTGATGTAGTCCTTTTGAACTCATGTCTTGGTTGATGATGATCTTCTCTTCTGTTGTTTCCTTCATAATGATTGAAGCTTATTTGATTATTGAAAGTGGAAGGTCTTCTTTCATATCTGTCTATTCTCTAATGTTCTTCTTGAGTTTTCTTCATTTATGGAATGTTCTTCTTTGAGGGCTCACATTCTTCCTTCTTAATAGAATCTTTGATAACTTTTGCATAACTCTTAGCCTTCTCTTCATTCTTCCTTTTTAGCAACCTATAATATTTTTATTCAATTTTATTTACTGGTGATGTGTTGTTTCCTTTCCCTTCAATGTTCTTGTTGAGCTTGGCAACTTTAATTCTTAATGTGACAACTTCTTGATCAAGCTTCTCACAATATTCTTCTTTATTCATCATTTGGATCTTCATGAATTCTTCCTTTCTCTTTGCTTCTTCAAGTTGGGTCTTCAAGGAGACAATTTCTTCTTCAATTATTCTTTCTTGTTGACTGAATTCTGCTTCAAACTTATTTAAATCCTCAGATATTTCCTTGATATGGCTAGTAAAAATATATTCTCTCTTGTCTACTTCCTTTCTTTGTGCTACTATTTTAGCTTCCAACAACTGCTTTTCTTCCAACTCTCTTTTGTGTGTTTCTTCAATCTTTCTGACTTCTTCTATTTGGACTTTTAGGTTTTTAATCATCCGTTGGAATTCTTCATAGTTTATTTTTTGATACCCCCTTTTTATCTTGATAAATTCTTCCTCGAGTGACTTGTTTTTCTCTCTTTCTTTGACCATCTTGTTTAAAGCACTGGTTATGTGTCTCTCATAATATTCTTTTTCTGAATCTGTCTGACCTGATGAGATTCTTTCTTCCCATACTGATTCAAAATATTATTCATTCTGATTGGCTTGTTTTGAGTCTACGATAGAATGGTATTTCGTAGAGTATAGATTATGTAGTTTATCCCAAAGTTCTTTCGCTGATGAAAATTGTCCCACTTTATCTTTTACTGAATCCAATAATCCTTCCAAGATGAAATACATTGCTATTTTATTGTTTCTCTTTAGTTCCTTCTTGGCTATAGTCTTCGATTTATTTGAATCAGTGTATCCTGTAACAGTTGGTTTCCAAACATCATACCGCTGTGCTCCTAGAAATTGTTTCATTTTTTTTCTCCAAAAAGCATAACTTTGTCCATTAAACTATGGTACCCCAATCTTATCATACTCCATGAACTTCCTTCCAATGATTAAATTGTTTTCTGAAGGACCAAATCTGATACCAAGTGTTGGAATACTGAGAGGGGGGGTGAATCAGTATGAACACTTTTTTCCACTTTCAATAAAAAAATATAAACTTCAACTTTATCAACAATATATCATTTATTATTGCATTCAATATATCATGAGAATATAACCATAAGCAATACCAATCAACAATATCACATCAAATTCATAGTACACTAGAACTTACGTGGAAACCCAAATGGGAGAAAACCATGAAATTGTTTCTTATATAGATCAAGAATACATTCATAGGAAGCACCAACTTCCCAATTCTCCATCACCAACTAGAAGGAGGCACCAACCCCTTGATTTACAGGCAATGACTTGAAGGAAGCACTGACTCCCTGAATACTCTGACACCAACTGGAAGGAGGCTATGACCCCCTGATTTACATGCACCAACTTGAAGGAAGCACAAACTCTTTGAATTCTCCGACACCAACCAGAAGGAGGCTACAACCCCCTTTCCTTTATCCATCTTTCCACCCTGAAAGATAAGTGTAGACTCATTGTCACTACCATTGATCAACCTATAACTGCCATTGTCACTAATATGTCAACCAACCTGTCACAGTCACTATCACATCAACTAACATGTCACTGTCACTGCCACATCAACCAAGTACATCAACCATATACCAAAACATGTACCATATCATGTACATAAACCATGTACATCAACTTGTACCATACCATGTATATCAACCATGTACATCAATCATCAACCATGTACATCAACCTGTACCATATCATGCGCATCAACCATGTACATCAATCATCAAACATGTACCATACCAATCACATCAACCATGTACATATCATGCATCAACCATATACCATAACCTGTACCATATCGTGTACCAAGATCACCAAGAACTGCCTCTAACAATGTACCATATCATCATCAAGATATGTGCCTCAACCATGTGCCAAAATAAGTATTAAACAATTAACCATAACATCAATAAGATGTGTCTCAACATGTACTATCATCACCAAGCATGTACCATAACATCACCAAGATATGCATCAAGCATATACCATATCACTCATGATATGTCTCAATCAAGCCATACACCATGTACCATAGGATATCATCGATGGTGTGCCTCAACTAAGTACCATAAGGTGTGCCTCAAGAATGTGATAACATCACCATGACATATACCTGACTAGATACCAAGATAGCCAATATATACTTCTAACAATGTATCATATCATCACAAAGGTGTACCGTATCATGTACCATCATCATCAAGACATGCCTCAAGCATGTACCATAAACATAACCCTCATTAACAATCGTAAAGCATACATTTGATCCTATATTAGAACTGATACACAAAATTGCAGACCTGTAGCTCTTCCTCAACTTCAACAACAAGAGAATAACATCTTCATAAAACTTTAACTCAGTCTCGCGGGACTAGTTTTGGATTAGTCACAAACCCTAAATTTGAACAAGAATAAATCTGTACCAGTAATGAATTAAGGTCTAAAATTGTAACCACGGATACTATGATATCTTTCTTCCATCTCCTTAAAATTTCAGGGTTTGAAACTTCTCAAAACAAAAGTTATAGCGGAAAGGACAGACCTTGCTGAATTCTATCCAATTCTGGAGAGAGAACTTGTACAACATGCCACACGTTCAATATTTAATACATGATTTTGAAACTCTCACAAAATATACTAAGGAATGTTTTCTTTCCACTGAAATTAGTCTCATAGAATTTGGATCCTCTATGAAAATGTTATAGTTGTTTTACCTGCAACACCTATTTGAGACTAGTTTCAGAACTAATAAAAAACCCTATCTTCAACAGAGTGTATCTCCAAAAATACAAAGACACAGAAGATGAATTTGTTACCATAGTTACTTTAACATGTTGTCACAACTGCCTCCAATTTTCACTATTTGAATTATTCTAGAAAAATAGTTATAGAAAAAATGGTAAGATGACCTTTAAATAACATACCTTAGAACACATCATCACAAGACTTCATCCTCCATTGGAATTTCGACCTTCTTCACTTCATCTTCCCTTTGTAATTCTCCTCAAATCTCCATGGTTACCTCAGATAAGAATCACTTACTCACATAGAATATGTTCAATAGAATGTGTGTGTGACTTTTGAGTGACTTCTTGAGGTGTATATATACTTTTTCTAAGTAACCTCTTTCCTTAACTTTATGGCTTCTTGAACTTTCTTGTTACAACCACTTTACCCTTTCATTAATGACTTGAAACCAATTTGGGGCTTCTTAACTCATATTTTGGGCTTCCATAGGGTCTTCTTAACCCATATTTGGGGCTTCCAACTTCATGACCTCATAACTCCTCATTCGTGAGTAACTACGTGACATTCCACGTACCGTTGGAAACAACGTGACAAGGACTAACCATCTATGAGTGTGTTACCTACATTTACAATTTCATTCATGTCATTATTCCTCAAACAAATTTGGGTCTCATGACCACACCTATGAGTTTATTGTATACTTCTTCAAAGTGTCTTCTCGTGAGGTCCATGCTTAGAGCTACACCATAAGGGGACCACTATGGAGACTTCTTCAAATACACCCATCACATCTGTTGACATCAATGACAACCACTACTTGTTGACATCAATGACAACCAACTGTCCAACAACATCAATGTCAACCAACTATCTAACAATAGTCACATACAGATAGTTATATGGTTATGCATGATATTGTGTTTTGGTAAACTAACCTACAAGTTGAATGGGATAATTGATAGCCATATAAGTGTAATACTAAAGTGACATAGATGTTATGGGCATCGAAAGATAAATGGTATGAAAGAAATAATTATTTTGTTATTTAATTATTGGTTCAATACATTACTATGATATTTGGGCAAGTGCAAGTTTTACAAGAAAAACAATTACGCAAACTGGTTATTCCATGACAAATATCTAAGAACAAAAACAATGGCATAGTATGGTCAATGATAGGGTGTTGATCGTATTTATATCAGGAGGGGTGGAGGTATTTCCATTTGTTTATCCTTAGAAACCTAGATTCGTGGGAGGGCTATGTTAAAACATGCTCCCCTAGATGTATGATGTAAATTGCTAATTGTTTGTTGGGGAAGCTTGATCGAATTATTTGAAACTTCCACTTATGGGTTCTATTTAGGTTTAGGTCAATGTAGTTGATGCTCTATAATAGTAAAACATAGGAAGTGATAGGATGTGGAAGATGGAAGTAGGTTAGGGAGGAAGGATGATTTGGAGTAGTTAATAATTTTGTTGGGAATTAGAAACAAAAACATAGTTCCTTACTTAGTCCATATTTATAAATGGAAACTTAGTTCCTTAGACCATATTTAGTCCAAAATGGAATGATGATGTTGGTGTAATGTTTAGCTCATATTGGAATATTGTGACTTAGTTAGTAATACTTTTAGATGTCATGTTTAAGGATTACTTCCTTGCATGATTTGATGATAGTACATAGGAACTGTGCATTAGATGTGACGATTTTTCTCATTAGTACAGGCACGAGCTATGTATAAGCCAGGTATGGATACATTCCTTATGCATGTACACTAGTCTCATTATGATATATATTAGCTATTATAATATTATTATTAATGGTTGGTGTATGATGGTTGTATTCAAAGTAAAATTGTATGATTATAATTTTACTTCATATGGATTTTTAGATTTCATTTTGGGACTTATTATATTTTAATAAAAGGGGAATTATGATTCATTTGAATTTGATTTTCATTTTGTAGGACTTGAATTTCATGAAATACCCAAAGTTCATTTTATTTAATGGTTTTTATAGCATGTTAGGTTGATTAATGTGGGTGGGTGGGAGGAGAGTATTTTATGATATTTTGACCTTTCTAGGACCATTTCCAAAGAGGCTAGGAAGGTAGTGGAGAAGGGGATAAAGGGGAACTTTTGGAGAGGGAAGGAGGTTGCGTAATTGGGGAATTTTTTTGTTTAGAAGGGTAGGAGATTCATTGGAAGCATTAGAACCTAGAAAAAGCATACCCATGAGATTTATGAAAGCCATGAGAGATTGATTATTGAGTTGTTGAAATACTGGTGGTGGGATGGGTGTTGTTCTTGGAGTTTGGGTGCAGAGGGATAAGAAACTCCAAGGTTTCCTAAAGTTAGGGCGTCAAATAGGTTGTTCCTAGCTAGTTTGGAGGTTAAAAATCTACTTTGGGAAGGGAGCTAAGGATCTAAGGAGATGGACTATCACAAAATTGGTCTTCTAAATCAAACAATGCTGCATATATATTTCCTACATCTTAGTTGATTATATGAGTTAAATTGTTTCCATTAAAGTGTTGAAATCATAAATTGGATTGACTAAACTATAGATGCAATTGTTTTAATTTTTAAATACATTATGCTATTAGTGAATAAGACATAATAATTTTGCACGATATGGAAATTTTTACAAGTAGCAAATTGAATTAGACAACATAAATTAATACACAAGTTCACAAATCTTAGTTCTATCAGAAGGGGTCCTACAAATGATGAAAAACATTGTACTGGTAAAATTGCTAAAATGGTGGTATCTCTGTAGTAGTACAATTGCTAAAATAATGGTAGTTATCTCTTAGATTTGATATGTTTCCTATTCTCATTCACAATAATCTTGTAGCAAGAGTCTAAAACTACATTTTATAATAATTAAAAAACCCTACGATTCAAGAATGATAACCCTAATATAAATTTAGGGTCAAGTTTAACATTAAGTTAGACAAAACTAAGTTGTATGAAAAAAGGAAGCATCATTAGTACCATAACTTTTTGATCACTACTCTATTTTGACATTCTTTAACTTGTCAGAAATATAATTTGCAAACTAACATAAATGCTCTAATTTAAGCATAAAAAAAAAACATGATAAAACCTAAAAAGAAAAAAACTAAAACTAAAATATTAAAATAGTGTTTAGAATTTTTTTACTCTTCATAGGGGGGACAAAGGATGGATTTTATGGTGGGAGGAAACCATTTTCCATACTACAAATTTTATCAGGGGATGGGGTCGTGTGACTGTGTGAAATCATAAGAGAGAGCTTCAAGAGGCCCAATGAAAATTAGAGGAGGTGCATATTCTCTTGGAGGAGGACCTTCACAACATCACCCTCCAGGAGGATGAAAATTGGTTTGGGATGGTGGTTCACAAGGAGGAGGAGTATACTACTAGAGGGGTTCAAGTTAGATCTTGAATACAATGGATATAGGAGGGAAATGAGAGATCTAAGTTCTTTTTTTACTTCTTGAAGAGAAAATTGATGGCTGACATGGTTTTTGGTCTACATAGAGAAGATGTGACTCTTGAGGAGAACCCAACAAATATCCAAGGTATGTTTAGTGGTCACTTTCAAAATATTTTCTATGATTACCACTTGTTGGAGTTAGTTATGGATTCTAGGGTTGCTTGCTTCATGGAGGTTCTGCATAAAGTATTGATTGGAGATTGGGATAGATTGGAAAGATAATTGTTTTTCTTCCCTCTCTTCAATGCAAAATGGGAAGTCCACATAGATGATTTTATGGGCTAAATATCACAAATGGGCTAATTTTCCATGGTTTTTCCCAAATAAAAATTCTTCAATTTCCATTTTTTCTAAAATTGATTCGTCCAAATTCCATAGAATAAAATTATTTTACCTTGAAAATCGCCAAAATTTTATAGAAACTATATAAAATCCTTAGAAATTTGAATATTTTTACAAAAATATCGCCAAACATTTTACATTTTGCATATTAAACACTAGTAAGATTAGCCCATGTTTCTACATTTTAATATAAATTTCCATCCTTAAAATCATCCCTGGTTCTCAACAAACTTAACGACCTCGAATTCTTATTTCGTCAATGCTCCATGAGAAACCATAGGTACATGGGTAAGTCTTCCACATAGGGTTATCATCTTTCCTTTAAATAATCCTATTCCTCCCAATGAAGGAATCATAGCAGGTTTTCCCAAAATTTCCCAAGTACTTTATGTCATGATATTCACCTGTGTTCTTGCATCCAATACACAGTCTATGTCGAAGTCTCCTATTCTTGTTTCTATGCACTCTTTCTCTTTTAAGATCTTTGTTAAAATTATGTCTCTGTGATCATTCAATGTTTCTTTCATCTTCAATAATATAGTCTCTGATTCTTTTTGGTGTTCTAGCATATTCTTAGTCTCATGGTTTTCTTGTCTTATATTCATTTTTTCAACTTTAGCAATCATTCTAGGGCAATCCAAAAGTTCATTGCCAACGACTTTACAACAAAGACAAATATGGCCTCTACTAGAAAATTCCTTAGCAAGATGTCCTGGTCTTCTGCAACTATAACAAAGAGTCAATCCTCTCTTTCTTTTAAATGATCCCCAACCTTTCCTGTACTGCGCACTGGTATCACAATGATGAACTTGCAAAAAATTATTTCTAGGATCCTGCATCCACTTGTTAGTCCAAACATTCTTTCTATGCATAGGAATAACATATCTTTCACTATTTCTATCAGATCTATTCATTTCACATCTTCTTTCTTCTAACTATGCCCTAGTTTTTAGACTATGACAAAATCTATCAAACATACCTAGATTCATTCTTTTGAAACAAAAATTTCCACTTATCTTACCTTTATTAGAGCACAAATCTTTAAGATATTACCTCTTTTCTTCAGATCTGGTTCCCTTCTTAGCACAGAGCTTCACAGGTCAAGTAGAATACTACGCACCACAACAACGGATCTATGCACAAAGCTTTCTCTTTTCTCCAGTTCCCAACAATCACATTTTCAGGTCTCGGCAACATAACCATTTGTTGGCACATAGGGGCAGACCCAGTGTTCAACGCTTCAACAATGCACCAAAAAAACCCTAACTACCGACCCTTTCGGAAACACCTGTGAAGCAGATGAAGTCTCACTCGAGGTAGAGGCAGGGGGGGCTGGAGGACTCAAGTGTCTACAAACTAGCCGGGACATAGATATGTGATTACAATACTTAACATAGCACTTAGCAATTAACATTCATTAGTCTTTAACCCTTATTCACATCATAGGTTAATACCATAATTACAGAGCAATGTAGTATCCAACAAGATCTAATCACATCTAAACATTCAACACATGGCATCAAACAGATCTAACATTCATTCATATCATAAGAATTAAACATTCATAGATCTATATATAATCACAATGCAGTAAGAAAATACAAGAACAATATAGCACAAAGCACATAACACATGATATACGTGGTTCTCCCCAATGTGGGGCTACGTCCACCAATCTTCTTCTTTATTATCTTCTTCCAATCTTCTTACACGCACAGAGCCACAAAGCCAACTCTGGATAGGACATGAGATCTGCACGGACCTCGCCATATCCTCCTTCCTCGAGCTTGGCACATCACAGAGCCTTCTTACAGTCACTTGCACTTAGCTCTGCAAGTTCTCAACACACAGTATGCACAAAGCCTACTTCTATCTTACTCTAGCACTTAGCCATCGATTTTCAGTTGAATCCTTCTTACATCTCCTAGCTACTTATTTATACATTACAAAAGGGCCTAAACTTGTTACATAAACCCTAACACCCAAAAATCCCGCAAAAGGGGGTTAGATCCCGCGATCTCTGCTTCACCTGGGCGCTTCGTCTTCGACCAGCCTGTCGAAGTCCCAAAAATGGTCAAACATGACCAAGGTTATCCAAAACTTGGTAAAGGGCCAACAATGTGACTCGGGCATATGAATCATCTCTAAGTTGTACTAGCATGATGCTAATGCATCATATCTAAGATGTACTAGCATGGTGCATCTCAAGACATCTGTATCATATCTAAGTTGGAATAGCATGATGTTGAATCATCATATCTAAGTTGTACTAGCATGATACAGATCAACACTCCCTTTCAACCAAAGGAGAAATCTCCACAAGTCCCATCTTGTCCCTCAAGTATGTAAACTTTATTTTGAACATAGGATTTATCGAAATATCAACTGTCTGCTCATCAATGGAAATGTACTGAAGAATCACTTCTCCCTTCTAGACTTTATCACAAATAATATAGTACTTGATCTCAATGTACTTTGACCTGTCATGGAACATGAGATTCTTTGAAAGATTCACACAACTCTGATTATCACAATATATCATAGTTGAATCCAACACCTGATCAAATAGTCCAGAAACCAGCTTACAGAGCCATACTGCTTCCATACAAGCGTCACATGCTGCAATATACTTTGATTCTTCACTGTTGAGTGCAACATAATTTTGTTTTCTGGTATCCCATGATATCATAGCTAAGCCCAAACTAAAACATATACCAGAAGGACTCTTTCTATCATCCGTACTCCCTGCCCAATCTGAATCAGTAAATCCATGCAGTTGTATGTCATTGTTTGAGGCATATTTCAAATCATAATTTAGCGTTCCATGAAGATATCTCAAAATGTGCTTTGCATATATCCAATGCTAATGTCCAGGTTCCACTTGGAACTGGCTCAACGTGTTCACAACAAAGAAAATGTACGACCGGGTATTAACCAAAGACATCAATGAGCCAATCAATTTCCGGTACTGGGATGAGTCTAATGGATCAGAATCAAAGTCTCTCAACTTCCTCTGATCTATCACCATAGGAGTTGCCATGGATTTTCAATCCATCATCCCAAACTTATGAAGGATATTTACAACATACTTCCCTTTCCCTAGGAATATTTCACCACGCTTCTTCCATACTTCTAGTCCAAAATAATAATGCATGAGACCAAGATCCTTCATATAGAACTCAAAGGATAACTCCCTCTTACACTGAATAATGAGAGGCTTTGCACCTATCAGAAACAAATCATCAACATATAGTAGTGGGATCACATGTGCATCATTCACAACCTTGTAATAAAGGTTTGGATCAACATATTTCTTGTAAAAACCAAGTCTCATCAAGTAATTGTTAATTGATGCATACCAATCTCTTGGAGCTTGCTTGAGTCCATACAAGGCCTTCTTTAATCTGGATACATGGGTTTCTCTCCGGTGTACCTCAAAACCTTGAGGTTTCTCTATGTATACTTATTCCTCAATTACTCCATTGAGAAAAGTAGTATTTACATCCATATGATGTAAAATCCAACCAATGGATGCTACAAGAGATATGATGACTTTAATAGAGGTATATCTATCAACTAGAGAAAACATCTCATCATAGTATTCTCCCTCCTGCTGGGATAACCCTCTAGCCATGAATTTTTCCTTTCATTTATTGATACTCCCATCTACTACATGATTTATCTTGTAAACCCATTTTGAAGTTACTACAGACTTTCCTTCAGGTCTAGGAACAATTTCCCATACATCATTTTTCATGATGGATTGATATTATTCCATCATAACTTCCTTCCATTATTTCTTCTTGATTGTTTCTTCAAAGGTGGAAGGTTCTTCATTGTCAATATTTTTCATGAGTGTCGCATAACTAGGGAACCTTTTGGGCCTCTTTCTCTCCCTAATGGTGCCACTAGGAGCTTTATGTCTTTCTGCTTCTTTCTGGTCTCAGGTACAATAATTGGTTCCATATATTAAAGTGGTTGTTCTAGATCTTCAGTGGGATGTTCTAGAGAACATGTACTTTCTTCCTTGGGATCTTCATGTTCCTCTTCATCGTTACAGTCCATGGAATCTTCTATAGATTTCCTAAAGGCAATATTCTCATCAAAATTCACGTCCCTGCTGATTTCAAACTTCTGTTGACCTGGGACATAGATTATATAATATTTTGATGTCTCATTATATCCAACAAATATGCCCTTCTTTCCTAAAGGTTCCAACTTCTTCCTTTTGTCCTTGGGAACATGGATATAGATAGGACAATCAAAGATCCTTAAGTGTTACACACTTGGCTTCTTTTTGGAGAAGGTTTCTTCTGGAGTCATGTTCTTCAATATACGATGACGAATTATATTCTAAATATATACAGCTTTCATAGTTGCTTCTCCCCATATAAACATCTATAGATTCTAGTCATTCATCATTTCCTTAACAGATTCTTCAATGGATTGGTTCTTTCTTTCTACCACACCATTCTATTGAGGATTATGTGGGACAATTATCTCCCTCCTAATTCTGTTTTTTTTACAAAAGACAACGAGCTCCTTGGAGGTGTACTTTCCTTCATTATCAAACCTCAATATCTTTATCTTCCACTTAATGAGGAGTTTGACATTGGTCAACACACATATGAATGTATCATATCCAAAACTCCTTTTTCTTTACACACTTCTTTTAGAATTGGTACTTGGTGAGATCACTTGCCTCACCACTTGATGGAGTCATTTGCTCCATGTTTGTAACTGACATTATATCTCCTTCCCAGAGCTATTTCCCATGACCTACTCAGAACAAGAAAAACAAGAGAAAAAGTATTTTCAATAACATTTTCATAAGAACATATCTATGGTAACAAGGATGGTAGTCATTATAGAATTACCAAGGTGACCTACTCGAGAGAAAAAAAAGAAATTTCTCCTAGAGGATATGTTAGTTCGTTTTTTAGACAAGTGCAATAAGCATCTATATCAATAATACTTACATGAAACCAAGTATACCTAGCAGTAATAGAACCTTTCAAATATTTTTGTCACAACTATAATGTTTACTTGTATTGTAGCAACTATCAAACTTGATATGTGCAAATTGAAACTTAACAATTTGATAAATCAAACCTAGAGCCTCAACTACTAGGGATGATGCATTTGTTCCTCTGAATGTACTTAATCTAAGATCACTGCTTGGACAAGGTCTCTTGTACATCCCCTGCAAACACACTCATGCTTTGTTGGATGATATAACTTAGAAAGAATATATAAGTACTTACCTTTGAAATTTTTAGTATCATTCATCTTGTCTTCTAATATGAAACTAGACACCATCTTGACAAGAAGAGGTTAGAAACTAAATGAAAAAGGTTCAATGATTAGAACAATCTAGAAACCCTAAAATTTCAACTTTGACCACAAAATCAATTTTGACCAAAAGTCAACCTTTGAATTTAACTTAGACTAAGAACTCAAACTTGATGTTTTTTTTAGCTGAGGACACCAGAGAGTGCGCTAGGCTAGGATGCATTAGAATATTCAAAAATTAGGTTCAATGCTTCACTTAAGGTGCCCAAGGAATTATATTAGGGTTTGTTGCAACTGCAAAATTAGAAACCCTAGTTGCAGTTGCAACTAGTGCTACGATGAGCTTCACAAAGAACTCCCACTCTACCTTCCAATGGTTAGACTATTCTGAAGGTAGTGTGGGCCTATAACCTATTAAAATATTAGACATTCTCGTTTAACCATAGACAATATCATGATATTGTCACTTGACCATAGGCATGCAACCACCCCGAGCACCATAACCTTTGCTAGATAGAATTATTCCGGAAGCAAAACTAGAACCAACAGATAACCAAAGAGCACATCTTTCTCCAAATATAGGGCACCAGACAAAAAGTACCATAATCATAGACCAAGAACAATACTCAACTGCAACAGTTGCAGTTGCACTTACCAAGAATACCACCAAGAATGTCACCAAGAATACCAACAAGAGATACTAGAAGGTATGGTGCATATCTTAGGCTAGATAGTTCTATAGAGAGAGAGAGTGAGTGAGATGAGTGAGTACAAATGAGCTCAAGCACCTCCTATTTATAGTGCTCCTTATCACCTGTCTAGGTCAACTTCTCTTTCTAAAGGGTAATACTTTAATATTATTAATTCTACTAAGACGTATTGTCTTCTAGGGTTTTTACACATATGTTTAGGCTTTCTCTTGCTTCCAAAATATTCTATTCTAGCCAAAGGTTACACATGGAGGTTAATACCTCCCGCAACTACCATAATATCAATATGTTTGATCCGATTGATGGTGGGTGTGAAAATAAATAACATGGATTTGATTTAGAGATTCAGGTACAGGCTTTCTACTTATCATTTGATCTTGTTCAAATGTGAAAATGGATTCAAGTTGTCTGGTATTTCTTATACTTGATCAACGTCATCCAATTTTGACCACCACTATAGAATCCGATCTTAGTCTATCATCGTCGATTGCTTCTGATAGATAGATTTTAGTTTGGGGAGAATGCATTTTTATGGTATCAATTATCCCATTGATGAGGTTGTGGATAGTCCTATGTTCTACCTTATGAGAGACCTTGAATTAAATCCATAGCTTTCTTAGGAAAGTCTTGGCCCGAGAAACCAATGAAGAATTTTATTACTCCTCGATTAGTGATAAAGTCTTTTCCAAAAAATGAATTTAATTGACCTCCTTCTACATGTAATTATGATGATGAAGATAATGTTTTAAGGAGGGTTCAAGTATGACTGTCATGGACATTAATAAATCTCTCATATGAATGCATGGACATTGATATGAATACATGAATACATGAATACATGAATACATGAATACATGAATACATGGACATTGATATGAATACATGGACATTAATCAAGCTCTCATGTGAGTTTAACAAAGTTATAGACCATGCTATCCCTTTTTGACATCAATGCCAATTCCATAACACCATGTTCAACATTGACCATAATGACCCTATTTGACATTAATTCCAACACCATAACACCATGTCCAACACATCGCGTAGCCTTGCCTAAGCCATGTGAAGTGGCTAGGTGTGAATGAGGCTATGGAGGTAGTCTTTCCCATACCATGTGAAGTGGATGGGTGTGATTGGGACTACTAGGAGAGAAGAATCATCATATATACTTGCAGCGTAGTCTTGAGACTATGGTGGTAGTCTTTCCCATGCCATGTGAAGTGGATGGGTGTGATTGGGACTACTAGAGGAAAACATTATGGAAGAATACCTTCATCGCTAAGAGGGATTGTTCATGTTTTGTAGTAGCGGGAGGTATTCCCTCTTGGAAAAATTTTATTAGAGAGGAAGATTCCAAGAAGTCAAAGGAAGACTATTGAACAGTTGAAGAATACCCCGTAAGAGAAGTCGACCCCATAGGAAAATAATAAAGTGAAAATAGAATTTCTAGGAACATAAGTCAACCCTAGTAAAGTGAATTGAGGAAAATAAATAAAGGGAGACACCTTTCCATTTGACACACACTCACACATCTCTCTCACTCAAGAAAAGAAGGTGCAAGTTCAAGGCAAGGAAGAAGACGTAGGTACTACAATTTCTAGGGTTTTTGTTTTGTCTTGGGAAGTTCATTCGAAGAGGACAAGTACTCTAGCACTCTTGCTAGGGTTTCTACACATCATACTTCGTGGTTTTTCTTTTGTTGCTCAATTTTCTACCCTCGCTAAGGTTTGACAAGAAGAAGAGATAAGTACTTGTAGTCAAGGTTTCTTCATTGTTGGTTTTTCTCTTGTGAATAGAGCTTATTCATGATTGTATTGTGTTATCAGAAATATTCTCTCCAAGAAAAGTTGGTTGGGTTTTTCCTCGAGTTTGGGATTTTCCCAGGATAAATATTTGTGTCTTATTGTGCTTGTCTATATGCTTCTAGATCCTCATTATATTTTTAGTATATGGTTGTTGAATACCAAAAGAGGATAAAAATACTCTGGTAAATCTATTACTAATGAAAATTTAAGAAATTCTAACATTCATGAATGCAGTGCTAGTTGTGGAGGTGGCTACTGGATTTTTCATGAAGTCTCATGTTATCGAAATTTACGTAAGGACTGAGATCGAAATTCCTTGGGTTTTCAGTACCATCTTTACTTTCTCTTGCATGATCTTGTCAGACTTGCTATCATAAGTGAAGCTTCTCAAATTGAGAACCTCACTTGGTTGAAATGGAGCCCAAATCCCTAGTCCTAAATTGTTGAATGGTGCCTTTGTTGATACCAATGGGATGTCAGTATCCATTGCTTCTCTTGCCTCCACTATTGATTTTTATTTTGCCTCTCTTTGCTCAGCCTCTATTTGTTCTTTGAACTTTGCTTCTGCTTCAGCTGCAAATGGTGCTTTAGCTTTGGATTTGGCCTTTTCTTCTTCAATCTTTCTCTTCTTCTTGGCAACATCATTCTTTTTCTTGTAGACATTATCTTTATCTCTCCTTTTCTTATCAACTAGTGTTTCTTCTTATTCTATTGATAATGAGTGCACATAGATGGAAATGGAAGATTATCTCCCTACTTTTGAATTTTCACTATGGTTAGATGATGCATTTTAAATTTATTTATGTTTATCATAAATTTAACCCTAACCATTTGCAACAACACAATGGATGCAATAAACAAAGATCACAAGAAGAATAACCATGCACAAGAACACAAGAAGTATCTTGGGAAACCCTTCTCAACAAAGGAAGAAAACCCAACCAATCCTTTGCTATATTCTTCAAGAGAAAGACCTCCCACACCATCACCAAACCTAGCACACAAGAGGGTGTTGTAATTTTCATAATTTCAGACCATAACTTCTAAAATCATGAGATGACACAATGTTAAGTGTATTTCGTCAATGGGGATTCACCTTTATTTATATAAGACTTGTCACATCAAATGTTGTGTCTATTGGCACAATAGGGCCAACCTCAATAAATAAAAATATTATTAATAATTACCATATAAATTATACTTTATATTAATTATCTTTTACATTAAGGTGGGGTTGACCTGTACCCTTTACATTACAATTAGGGTTACAAGTAAGTCTGACTCTTGAAAAATATAGCAAGGGATCTCATACACCCACTATTGCTCAACCACTAGGGGAACATCCATAAGGATGCCCATATATCTATCTCACTACGTCTCATAGGAGAACCACACTCACTAGTGCTCAACCACTATGATCAAATTCACCTGTGCTCATCCATAGACACATCCACTCAACATATCTTCTTTCCCACTGCATTACACATTAGAGTCATCTGGAGTTCATCATCACAACTCTCCACCTAGAGAAGGCTAATACATCATCTTCATCTCTGTCTCATGATGATGCACCCAGCTCTATGGGAATTCACACGTTCACCTTGTGCTCAGCCATAGGCATGTCCAACTCAATAGATCTCCTTTCTCACTGCATTACACAGGAGAATCATCTGGAGTTATTCCCAAATCTCTGTAAGAAGGAGGGCATATCTACGTTCCAGATCTATCTCATATAGGAACTACACACCCATCCTAGGGGATCTCTCTCAAGTCGACTTAATCAGTCTGTGTCTTGGAGAACGTCTCATGCAGTTGTAATCATCAACACCTACTGCTTCTTCTTCTACCTTCTTTCGAGATTCTTCTCTCACTCTTTCCTCATCTGCGATCCTCCCTATGGGTTGACCTTGTCTCTAGAATATAACATCATCATAGGTCTATCCATTGTGATTCTCTTCCTCTTCATCCCAAATCTATGTCGTGTATTCCTAGGGGAGCCCCATTTTGTTGAAGTGGTCTCTTACGACATTCTTGGGGTTGTTCCTTCGGAACCGTTGTTCTCCAAAATGATAAGGCATAAGCGTTTTTACTTCTTCTTGACATTTCTTGGTGTTTTCAAAGAAATAGGTGCCTACATACATTGGTAGTGGTGGCAGTATTTCTTTCTTACCCGGATACAATATCCCCCCTACTCCATTGATTACAGTTTGATACACGATTTCCTGGAGCACTAATTTGTCAGGCATGAACCGGGGAAGCCGATGAGGGGGCTTCATAGCGCCAAACACCCTTATATAGGTGCCATGTTCCATGAGTTACCAATCCTCGATCCTTCTTATGATGTCCATCACCTTATTGATCATGCATGGGGGCATTGTGCAAAATATGAATTCGTATAGAGGAGCCAAGAAGTTTTCATATATCTTTTGATATTATGTTCGATATTTGTGCTCCTAGAGAAATTTTCAGTATGTGTGGATTGTTGGGTCTGATCTTTTTCATCTCCATACCATCCTCGGGTATTGATGGGATACACACATGATGGTCAAGAGGTACGAGGAAATATGAAAAATTGGGAAGGTCCTGGGACATGATTCCATGACCGTGATGAGAGCCATTGTCAGATTTGATAATAAAATGTCATCCCATATGAATGATAGTTCCTCATCTGCACAATAATATATTAAATTCATGTACGATAGGGAAAATTAAGATGCATCTGGTTCATCATATAGTCGAAAAAACATATCCACCATGTATTGATAGGGTCTCCTCAAGGAAGTTGTGGGGTAACTCCCTTGGGCCCATGCTTGAACTATTTATCAGGTTTGTATCATTCGGGGCATAGTTATTTTGTTGTGTGTTGGAACTCATTAAGAATTTTATTGTCCAACTTTCTCGATCCTTTGTCGAGGTGATAACATTTTTCTAGGTATTTGGGTCGAAATGATGTTATGGGTTCCCCTTTGGCATTGTGAATGCATCTACTTCCCAAATCATCATGTTCTATGATCCAATTGATGGCATTGTCACAAGGGAAGACAACAACACAAACTGCAACTCTAAACATCCAAAATCTATGGATATTTTTGAATATTTTCTTCTCATCTTGGTCTTCATCCTCGGTGGGGAAAATTGATTTCTTGAAAATGTGATACACATCACCCCACTTGAGTGTCTCTCTTGTGCAATGGTGTTGTCATTGATGTCAAATTTAGTCATTGGTGATCATCATGAAGAAGCCTACGGATTTACTTGAAGGAGTCTCCAAAGTGGTCCCCTTATGGCGTAGCTTTGAGAATGGTCTTCATGGGAATTATCTTTGAAGAAGCCGTAAAAGCAAGTGGAGAATCCTCTAAAGTCAAGTGAAGAATCTTACAAATTTCCAAGATAAAGATTGCAAGATGGAGATTGTTGAAATTATTATTTGTGGTCAATTTGGATACCCTATCTTTGAGGGAGTTTTTACCCTACATAACTAACTCAAATGGAAGCACAAGTTACATGGTTGGAAATATTATTACGAGACATTTCCAATGGTGTATGTAAGTCCCTCTAAATTCCTAGGAATGAGGAGATGTGAATTTTTTCATCCGACAACCCAACCAGAAAATTGAACACAGTTTAGTGAGGTCATCCCATAAACTAAAAATAGGGACAAAACTACTATAAATACAAGATAGATTTTCACATTTTTAGTATATCCAAGCTTGTGATCTCTTAGAACATGTTTGGTAGAGAATGAACTGTGAGGATAAGGATCTCTTATGAAGGATATTTTCTAGTCTTATGGTGATGTTTTGATAATTTCTATGGGTTTTCTATAGTATGGAAGGTTGATTCTTTGCACAAGGTTCTATGTGGTTGTTGGGGTTTATGTGTGGACCCATGTGGACCAAAGACATCTATGTGGACCAAGTTTGATGATTATGATGTATTAATGATAGAGATAGTGACAGTGACAATGACTTGTTGATTATTTTATATACATATTTAAGGGTGGAAGGAAGGGGCAAGGAAAGGGGGTTAGAGCTACAGAATCTAGGGAGTTGTAGCTTCCTTCAGGTTGGAGCTTGTAAACTAGGGGGTTGAATCCTCCTTCCATTTGGAGTTGGAGAATATTGGAATTTGTAGCTTCCTATGAATTTAATATTGTTATTATATGAGAAAAACATTATGTGGATTTCCACGTAATTTTGTTGCGCAAACCCCCTTCCCTCCAAAGGGTTCCTCAACCTCCCGGTCTTGGATCATTCAAAATACTGAGTCGGAGAAACTCCTTGGGTCCCCGTGGGAACCCAAAACCACTCTACCCACACACATAGGTCCTTTCACAAATGACCACGACTATAACTGTGAGTCTGCCTCTTCGTGATTCGGGCTTTGGAGATATCTTGAAATCCTCCTTCAACTTTTCTCGAAGTGGCTTTCTCTGAACCTCCGCCATGTGTCTCCTCAGATCTGTCATCCACAATTCAATTCAAGTTTTGAGACTTATGAACTCTAGCGCTCTCATCCATGAACCTTCCGATTCCCAATTTATGAATTCCTTGATTAGTTGCAACGTGTTCTTCCTGCAATCAACGACTGAGGTCAAATAGTGACTTCAGACTTCACGATTTTTCTTTTGGAAAGCCTTCAAACTTCCCAAAATTTGAAGTGTCAAAACACCTTACGGATATCCTCCACGTTGTTTTTCCAGATCTGATGGTCTGGAATCGTTTGTCTCCCTTCGAAACGAATTTTGTCCATTGACTCTATGAAATTTTAGGGACTTCTCTCCTCGAAGAGTTTCCACTGCTCTCCCTCCTGAGATTTACTCCTTCGATTTCCTCTTGAACACCTTCTTTGACAATTAGTTGAAATCCTAACCGGTGCACACCTTGCAACGGGTCTCTCCCATGCTCGACTCCTTCTGAGTTTTGAGTTCAAAACTCTCTCATGCACTCCTTGTGGATGCTTATGCACTCCTTGCACATATAAGTTTCACGTTACCTCTTCTGATCTTCATGAGTCAAAACAGATTCAGTCACACACTCCTTGCAGACACTATGGACACCTTTCACTCGCTCAAAGAAGATAAACAATTGAAACTTATTCAACATCACAGTGACTCATATAGTCAACCCTGCAAATGCATTCATAGATACAAGAACAAGGAATAACAGAGAATTGAAAGCAAACAAGGGTCTACCATTCATTCATTCAGATAGACACAATAATAACACACATTTGGAACAACACTTCTCTGTTGTATTCATTCAATTGAAACTTACATACATTCATACAATGTTTCTCTATATCTCCCAGCTCTTGATTACAATGGAAATCTACACACTAGATTCAACAACCTTTCAACAACTTCTACTAGGCAATAATACAAAGCTTTATACAAAGGGTGCTCTTCGAGCCTTTCCCTCCAACTAATTTACACTATCCTATCGAAATTAAATTCTACCAACTACTTAACATCTATTACAATGAATATCAAGCCAGACAGATAAGAGCTGACACTCCAAATATGTACTGTGATCCTTCTCATTAAAACAAAATACATCTCCCCATCAATCTTACATGATGGCTTAGCCTCCGATCATTAAATATGTTCATAAATCAAAAATCTTTGTTAGATATTACATTAATACACTATTTTTGAAATTCAAAAAATTTCAAAATGCGTGCTAGTGCGCCTAGTTGTCTTCCATGCTTGTGCTTTGCTGGTGATGCTCCTTCATAAATTTGTTGTGCATTGTGTACTTCTTTTTCTTCTCTTTATTTTATATTGGAATGCATTTATTTGATTGAAAAAATAAATTTTAAAAGGTTCTAAATTGTACTTGATACTGATTCACCCCCCCTGTAAGTATCAACAATCAGTATTAGAGCAGGTTACCTTCAAAATAGTCTAATCACATGAAGGAAGATCATGAGAAAAATGGAAGGCCAAATTCCAATGGGATTCTACCATTTGATGGAAACAATTATGCATACTGGAACAACAAAATGAAAACCTACTTGACAACTTTAGGAGTGGATATATGGCTCTCATTTTTCGATGGCTATAAATCTCCAAAGAATACTCCAACCGATCCAGATGAGAATAAATCAAGGAGTTGTAATTCAAAGGCTAGGAATGTAATCATAAGTGTATTGACACCAATTGTTTCCAACAAGGTGATGGGTTACAACACAACGAAAGAGGTTTGGGATAAACTTCAAAATATTTATGAAGGTGATTCGAAAGTCAAGCAAGTAAAGCTTCAACGACATAGAGCAAAATTTGAAAATATGAAAATGAATGAAAAAGAAGATATTGCAACCTATTTACTGATAGTAGATGAAATTGTCAATGCCATCAGAGGATTAGGAGAAGAAGTCAAATAATCCTTAGTAGTACAAAAAGTGTTGAGATCACTTCCTTTGAGATATGATGCCAAGGTCTCGACCATTGAAGAAACTAGGGATTTGACCAAAATGACAATGGATGAACTACATGGGACCCTCATAGCATATGAAATGAGAAAAAAAATATAAAATGAACAACCAAATAGAGAAGAAACTTTCAAAGCCATAGAGAAAACAAGGAACAAATAACACAGGGTAGAAGAAAGACAGAGAAAAAAATCAAATGAAGAAGAAGAACATTTTGTAAGGAATCTCAAGAGGCAAACTGACAAATACAAAAGTAAGTTACCTTTTAAATGCTTCAATTGTGGTAGAATAGGACACTATGCTAAGAAATGTCATTTTGAAGAAAATAAAAGATTCCATAAGAAAAAGATTTTTTACTCCAGGGAGGACAACAATTCTTCAGATGATGCTAGAAAAATAGGACCGCGGAGCAATAAAATAAAACAAATGCAGAAACAAAACACAGAAGATACACAATACAAGAGAGACACAGATTTATGTGGTTCACCCAGTGTGGGATACGTCCACTAGAGAAATTGCCAGGTCCTTTCTTTATTATTATCCAGCAAAAATGAAGGGATACAACCTACAACAAAACCTGTTGTAACTTCCTCTTCTTTCTCTCACAGTCTCCTCTCTCAGAATACAATACTCGCCAACCTACATAGCTGCAATACATTTCCATCATAAAAGAGGGTTGCTTTCTAGGGCAAAAAACCCTAACATAATCTCTATCGTTAGATCTGCGACCTTATAATGAACGGTCCAGATTTATAATGAAATTACAATATACTTTTACAAGGCAATTTTTTCTTCGGTGGCTTCGCCCCCAAACCCCCATCGGGGGACGCTGCCCCCAAACCTCCACTGGGGGCCCGCTTGCCCCCAGACCCCCCAGCCGGGGGGATAGGCCCCCCGGACCCCGCAAAGGGGGTACCCCCCCTCTGCACTCCCCCGTGTGGAAGAGTGTACATACTTCTGGGGTGTAAATACTTCATGGGGTATAAACACGGCTGAAATCAAGGATCTCTAAATCAGAAAGATAATCAGGCTCCACAACCAACATAATGCACCAACGATATTCTATAGGGTAGTTTTCAAAGTTCTTAAGAAGGTCATTCATAAATTCCTTGAAGTATATTTGCACGACTGGACTGTCTTCAACCTACTACGAGACCACATGGAATTGTTGAGATTAATGTTGGACAAGTACCTACGACATCATATATCATTAAATCTAAAGAAATGAATTTTTTGTGCACCTTTCAGAATACTACTAGGACATGTAGTATGTAAATAGGGATTAATAGTGGACCCGCTAAAGATTGCAATAATTTTGAAACTACAACCACCCACATCGGTAAAAACATTATGCACGACATTGGGCCACATAGGTTATTATAGTAAATTCATTAAAGGATACACACAAATCACAACACCAATGCAAAAACTAATGAAAAAGTAAGTGACATTTCAGTGGAATGTCAACTGCCAGAAATGACTAGACACATTGTAACACAAAATAGTAACTGTGCCAGTCCCGATCTTCCTAGATTGGACTAAGGAGTTTCATGTACATGCAGATGCCTCATCTATGGCACTAAGAGAAATATTATCACAGCTAGGTGAAGGGGACATCGATCAACACATTGCGTTCACTAGCAAGAAACTTTCAACAGTGGAGAAAAACTATACCACGACAGAACAAGAGAGGTTGGCCATGGTCTACGCACTACAAAAATTCATACACTACCTTTTTGGATTGTTATCACACAATTTGTAGGTTTGTAAAAGACTGAACCAACCACCAATTGGTGAAAAATAAGAGGCCACCTACCCACTGTTACCTTAGGCAGGTGTCTCTGTCACTTTAGAGGTGAGGTAATCACCTCAAGGGGGGAATCCTAGTGACCCTTGGGGGAATTGAGACAAAAAGTGATAAGTATGAGTGGATGTCCCTAGAGTTCAATTCTATATGATAGGGAGATCCTAGAAATATGTATTGGGAAGGTTCAAGGATTTCCAAATGAGTTGAAAGACCTATTGATAGTGAAGTACCTACCCAAGACACAAGAAAACCAAGTGTATGATGCAATATTATCAATTGGACAAGAAATTTAAGCTTGTTGTCCCTAATACAAGATGCTAGTAAAAATATATATCAGCAATGAAATGACACAATAAGTTGTTAAACAAGTGCTAGAAATCAAATGAGAGATGCAAGAGATAGACTAGCTAAACACTAGTTAAACTCAAGATTCAAAGACCAAGATACTAGCATGAAAAGGTAAGGTTGTTGTAAACACTTTCTGCAGCAATAAAAATCAACCTTATGGCTGTAAAAAAAAACTTATTACAACAAGAAAATCATCCACTAAAATGCCTCCAAACTTTTCCAAAAAGTGCACTAGACCAAGTAATGTAAGTGTGCAAACTTTGGGCAATTGCGGCGGTTGATTAGAGAGTTATTGAAACAATTAGATTAGGGTTTTTGCAGACCTAATGATTGAATATGTATGATTCTAACAAAATCGAGAAATACCCCTTAGGAGGGGATGCCCTAGTGGCTGAAAGGTGCTCTAGGCACAAGGAACAAAACCCAAGTTGCAAAAAGTTAATACATCAAGAAATCACATTTCCCAATGCAAGAAAATTCAGATTAGTGCCTTTAAAATTGGGTGAAAGGGGTCTTTATATAAAAATTTAGATAAACAACAACCCTATGGGTTTAAACCCTCTTACTCCCTAGGGTATTCCAAACAAACTTAGGGTACATCTACGAGGGTATACACACTCGTATTCCTCCTAGAAACCCTTTGCAAAAAAGAAAAACTTAAAACCTTAACAAAGAGATGAAGCAATGATGGAGGGTGTACCTAGCATACTGCTCCCAAGGGTTTCCACCAAAAATAACCAAAATAAACAAGAAATAAATAACATATGCATATTTTTTCTTACCTATGTTATAGAAATATTTGCCTCACTATTGCTATCTTGCACAGAGGGCCTTTTTCCATTTCCATATGCAAACTTGTCATCCCTTTTGATGAATCCAGAGCCAAAAATATACATATTTCCACATATATGCTCCCTATAAACTATGCAAGATGTGTATATGTTGGCTGCTCCACTACATCCTACATACATCAAGATGTGTGCCAGAAAATACAAAAACGAGGTCGGGTTTCCATATCATGATAGAAGATCTTTGATCCGTGGCCTTCCACTTACTGGAAACGTTCCAACTCAGCCCTTCAGTTGCATTCTGAAGGATATAAAAGCACAATTCTGAGCTATGGAAAGAATGAGAAAGCATTCTACTTTGAGAGAAAAGTTACTGTGGAGAAATTACTTCATATTGAGTCTACATCCCTTTGTCCCTCAAGTCCGAACTCAGTGTTCAACCCCCAAGCTCTTTCCCTATTGTTGAGAGAACCTCATTGACTCTCTCCTATGAGATTTCCTTCGGTGTAGGATTGAAGTGGTCAAGGCCCATTTGGAAGGAACTTGGTTTCTTGGTTTGGAACCGTGCTGACACAAAAGTCTGTAATGTTGTCACTTTTGCTAATCAATTATTAATAGAAGTACTCCTTTCCCATCCTATTGGTATATTGCAAATGTATGGTTATTGTCCATGGGCATGTTTGTAATGTTTATTGATGGATTATTCTATCTAATGTGCTAACCCCATTATATCATCACTATATACTTGTTCTGCTCGTTTGTTAAGAACTTATTGCAGGTATAAATCTTTGGGTCGAAGTGCTTAATGGTGGAACATCATCAAACATTGGATCGAAGTAGGCCTCTTTCTTATCTTGCACATTAGTTCATATAGCATGTGTTTGAATTGAGTTGATTTTTGTAGTCATACCTGTCTGTTGTGGTTACCCTTGGCCATAGAGAGTTTTTCCCTCGTAACAGAATTGGTGACCATACTGGGGAGAGATCTTCCTTCTAAGGGTTGAAGTACTTTTTCTTCTTGCATTGCTCTTTTTCCTTTGTTTTTCTTGTCGTATCATTGCTCAACAGATTTTGTTCACTCTAGTTATGAGTTTCCATCCTTCTTTCTTTTGCCTGGCCTTGTTTTGAATCCTATACACTCCTTTTTCCCTGACAGTTGTGTATACCCTCTTGCTGTCTCACTATAGGATGCATATATACTCCATGTTCTCCTGAACAGTAGCGTATACCACTTCCCTTTGCTTGTTTTCTTGGTTTAGTGATTTCTGGGTGAGATTTTATGATTGTTGAGCCTTCTTAGGTCTCTAGAGTGCTTGTTGAGTTTCTCTGGTTTGACGAGAAACCTGTTGGGAGTTGAATTTTTGGGCGTAGTCTTTCTATTCATTTTTTATCCTTGTTTGTCCTTGAATCATGGGTTGTTTTCTTGGCTGCTTGGTATTCTGCTTGAGTTATTTCATTTATACACAGTATAATTTATATATTAGGTTGTTTTACAATCCATGCATTTTCTCTTTAATATATTGAAAATACAAAAAACAAAAAAGGCATTTTTCATTGGTTAACATTTTTGTCTTTGAACCTTTACCATTAACTTAGTTCATTTAGCGAAATATTGCATTTTACTTATGAATTGCAAAGTAGAAATTGAAAATTGCACTACTTTTATTAGCATATCATTCATCGAAAAGTTAAAGACAAAATTTGAATTATATTCATATTCATTTTCTTGCAGAGTCATAACATCATGAGTTTCACCTCCATACCCTTTTCAGTAATCATGGCCAATAAAATTTATGCTTTAAACTAAATTTGATTAGTCACGATTTTATTTTTTAGGGTGCACAAACTAGTCTAGGATTTAGTGCCTTGGAATACGATTTTGTGATTAAACTTCTCCAAGGAGATTAAATCAACATATGTGTCTAAGACAGAGAGTTGAGAAGTCCATTGTATAATTGGTAATATTAGGAGGCTCCACTCACACCAGAGTTAATCACGAGGTTGCGCAAAGTTAGTTGAAGGGATAACCCCTGGATACTCACCTAGCGTCAAAGATATTTCTTTGGATTTATTAATATTTGGGGATCTTGATAGTACCCACACCTCTGTGAGAGGTGGTGCTTTTAGGGTTTCAGGCTTTGCTGCCCTGCCCATACGGTGATCTGGACTTATGACTGCTCGCCTGTGCATCTGTTATACAATGGTTTATTAGTTGCTTGACTTAGGTATCTCATAGTTTACTGGTAGGGGTTATTCTACTTGTACCCTAGGTTAGATAGGGGTCGGACAACACACAAACTTATGGAGGATTACCTCTCTGGGGGGATATGACTGACTAGTTTTTAAGCCCACGAGGGCCCCTAAAATGGATTATGTTACCTCCAAACTTTAGCAGGGAGTCTCAGGTCTCTCTTGGATGAGACATACCTTCTTTAGCGAGGGAGGCCACTCAGCCACTTTATCCTGTTTGCATGCATATTGGTCGTTTGACTTTTTGGTATGCTCTTTGACTACTAGTTGCCCTTAGGATATATTTTCATTTTGTAGAGTCATAAGTTGTTGTGGAGTCAGACCAGCTTCCTCGTCGGTCCCGTCGATTGTTACAGTTACCACCATTTTTTGAGTTTTTGCCTTCTAAAAGGCGTAGAGTTATCAAGCGTTGTACACATGCATCCACCTTTCAGACTTGTGGTTATACAAGGATGAGTATTGAGTCTAGTATTCAAAACATTGGGAGTTCTTCAACTCCCATACCCATTATAATTAATGGCACCCCTTCGACTGTTGTAACCACTATAGTTGTAGGGTCGGAGGCTTATACTGGTACTATGGCTCAGCTTGTAGTAATTCTTCATCTCTTGCCTCAAATCCTTTTGTGGTTTTCGGCCACTCACCGAGTTACAATGTTCAGTCCATCCCTATGGTTTCTATCCCATTTTCATATGGTATGCCTAACTTCACGTCGCAGTTTTCAACCGCCATCCTAGTTATTGGCCCTAATGCTAGCTTTGGACTTGGGGGAACTACACCTCCTTACACTCCTTTCCCATTTGGTGGTTCTCATATTCCCCAAATGAATCCTAATATAGGAAGTGTACCTTTTCATAACCTCGGATCTAATACTTCTATGACTGGATGGAACAACCCAGCGGGCGGACAAGTTCCACCCTATATCCCTACCCCCTCAGTGTCGATTCCAACCAATACTTTTGGTATGAAGAATCCACTTCAATCCTTCGGATTCCATCTGGAGGAGGTCAGTATTACACTTTGGGTAACCCCCAACCCAGATCCAATCCGATTGGGGGAAATTTTCACAACCCCTAGTTCGGATATAATTCAGCCGAGGGAAATTTTCGTAATCCTTATCAGAACATTCTTGCTAGAATAATGCCCAACCCATCCTATACGAATCATCCCGAAGGAGGGAATTATAATTCTAGATAGGGCTTTGGTACTTACCTGAATCCTCGATGGAATGCAGTTCCCAACGCACAATCTTTCACAGGAGGATGGGGCCCGATGCCGCAACGCCGTCACTTTTTTCTGGCCATGTTCAATCTACCAGACTTGGCTAAGTTAATGAATGACCCAATACTTCATGATCCCTCATGGCACCCCATCCCCACCAAACTTCCTTTGAACATTCCAAAGTTTGAGGGTAAGAATGGAGAAGACCCTAGTGAACACATCACTACCTTTCACCTTTGGTGCTCATCAAATTCCCTGAACCACGATTCCATTAGATTACGACTATTTCAATGCAATCTCATCGGATTTTATTCACAATGGTATATTGAGATACCCAGGGGAAGATATGGATCATTTAATCAGTTGGTAGTGGACTTTCTCAACCACTTTCAGTTGCCCATTCGTTATGACACTGGCCGCAAACTTTTGTTGACTTGACACCAGGACACCACCACTCATATCTCGGATCATATCCAGGAGTGGAGTAGACAGAGGCAGTTGATTAAGACCCCCATACCCCCATCCTTTCTTCTAGAATGGTTTTTAAATTCTTTGCACCTACCTATATCGAAGGATGTTACTACTTCTAGGGTCTCCAACAAGGAAGAAGATATCTTTAGAGCCCAACAATTAGATTTAATATATGCTCCATATGGGATGTTATATCACCTTCTTCCAGAAGCACCACGGTTAAATTATGATCCTAATAAAAAACCTGGACCTCATGCTGATGGCATTGTAGGATCCACCAATGTAAAGCCCTCAGACTTGACAACGAAGTTTGCTGAAGGGTCTGCTTTGTCGGTGTTGGTGACAGAAGTCACTCCTAGATTGCTTGCAGGAGTAGAGCCCGACGCCCATTAGTTTTTATCTCACGATTTTATAGTTGGGGGTGGTCGAATGGCAATAGACCCAGGAAAGCAACATTGACTCAAGAACTAGGGTCTGGTATGTAGAAAGAAAGGGAGGTCTTGATCCAACTTTTGTCAGTAAGTAGATTAAAGGGTGGTAGATGGAAGACTTGTGAGAAGGGTGAGCAATATTGCCTCGGGAAACCGGCCTTTGGAAGCTTGAGGAAGAAAAAATCAGAAGCCAAGATCCTCTTGGTCTAGAGTTTCAAGGAGCTGAAGGGTGACTCGACCGGATCCTCCAATTCCAATCCATTCCGGCGCTGAGAAAACAGAAGAATTGATTAGAAACGATGTGACTGTTGCAGTGATCCAACCTACATCATCCTACAATAGCGTAACTCGACTGGATCCTCCAATTCTGAGCTGTTCTAACACAGTAAACAAAGAGATGGAAAAAGAGGTTGACATCCATAAAGTAAGAAGTCTCAAATTCCTTATACATTAACCAGAGTGATCAGTGCTTCATCAAAACTTACAGAATGGGAGCCTAGCTCAACCATCCCCCCTTTTCCTAAATGGTGAAAATGCCTACATATACTCAAAAATAACAACATCAGCAAAAATGAGACACTGCATTAAAGAATTGCGTCTGCCTGGCTTCTAACAGCCTGCTTATGCAAACTCAAGATGATCGTGTGCCTATGAAAGATGCCATCAGATTTCAGATTGTCCTTCTGCAGGTGAGTCGACGTGATTTTAATTCATCGCCAGACTTTCCCTTTATGGCGGAGCCGATGTCTAACCACCTACAACAACTGCAATAACTACCATCTTGGGATTAGGAATGGCTCTGGTAAACTCTGCCTTTTGGGGACATGGAGGTATTTTCGAGGGGCCACCTGGACCAGCAGAATGGCTCATGGGATGAGAGGTGGAAGATTTTTCATACTCAACGAGGATGTTGTAGGTGCCGGTATGGTATGGTGAAGGGACAAGAGACAGCGAATGGAGGGAGGTGCTGAGGTAGAGGTGACTGGGTGAAAGGCACACATGGTAGGCGGTGAGGACTTAGGACCAGTATATTCATGCCACGTACAGATAGGGGGCCCGCTAGAGTGAAATTCCATTCTGGACCCCCCCCCCTTCCTTGAAAGGCGGAACCAATGGGGGGGGTCCGGAATCCAATACAGACCGTAGATCTAAAAACCGAGACTTGGGCCGTCCAGATGCGTGCATACATTATCTCTGATTCTGGACCCCCCCCTCTCGTTAAAGCTATAATGACAGAGGGGGTGCGGAATGGAACCTCATCCATGAATTTGAGTGCTTGGATTACAACCATCCAGTTCTACGCCCTCTTTAAATTAAATTTTCCCGAGCCTTGCTAATGGATGAACGAATGAGATGACCTCGACACTTTCAACATGAAAATCCCAAAGGGCCCCACTCGTGGCTCAACTATTGCATCGTGTGTCCTTCAGATGGACGGTCCCAATTCTTTCGAGATTTCTGGCACTGGGGGTTCAGGATGCAATGTTTCTCAAAATCCTGATTGACCAAACCGTGAAAGAACAGATGTACACCGCGTGTCCTCCAGAGGAACGGTCGAGATGGAATTTGATGTTAGAAGATGAATGCCTCCATTATCAGGCTCACTTGACGTGACTGGGTGCTAGGACCATGGGCTTAGCTTCAAAGGTGCTTATCGACATTTCGGGGTTCTGGGTTTCGAGATGTAGAAAGATGTGGAACCCTCACCCTTCGAACTTTCGAATGTCGAAATGCCGACATGACTAGATCTTGCGCCATGCGTACTTTGGATGGACGATTGATATCCTTTCTTGCATTCAATATAGATGCTACCTATCTCACTAATCCTGGTGCAACTCTGCTAACCGTGATTTCTCGCTGTCCGTCGATCTGCTTTTATAGATGAATCCAGGCCGTTGACAATGTAATTTCACTCGCTCACTTGATTTTTAGCCTGAAATGGGGCTTTACGTGCTATGCTTGGGCGTTCTTCATGCAACCTGCAGCTCTGGATGCTCTCGGGCCCAAGACAAGAATTGTTGCTAACATTAGGCTCCATGGGGGATAGAGTCGTCCCTGTGATGCTCTAAGAACTCATTCTGCAGCTTCAATGCCTTGCTGTTGGGCTATGTAGTCAGGCTCAAAACATCCCACTGCTGAAAATACAGGCTGAAAAATAAAAGTAACAAAATAAAGATACATGCTCAAAGGAGCTTATTTATATACAATCCTAAACTAATAAAACACTTTACATGGGGCTAGGTGAAAGCAGACTTCCACCATAGCCAATCAAGTAACTTCCTGAAGGGAAGCTCTTTCTTTTTGTTGATGATCACCAATAGATGGTGTAACCGTGATAGCATAATGGCTACACTCTTCAACTTCTCCTCACAGGGTGAAGTTGATATGGAATAGGGTAGCTCCAAGGTATAAAGGACATGCCACTCCATGTACTCACTGAAAGGATCATAAAATGAGTGGAAAACCCCATGAAAAGGGTAGCAACAGGCCTTCTCTACTCCATAGCTACTCCTACAGGGCTGGACTTCATGAGTCTGCATAGGTGAATGGGCGGGCTCTGGGCAGGAAGTCACCTGTTCCACTGGTTCTTTCTGCTCTCCTTCTTGGCTCTCCCCCAGGTCTGATTCATATTCATCATAAATAGGGACCATGGGATGGCTCTGCTTTCTGTCATGTTGGTCAGCATCTTCATAGTGATCAAATGTAGGATAAGCTTGTTGCTCATCATCACTATAATATTCATCAAAAAGGGGCTGACCTTCATTTCTATATTCCTCCTCCAGAATAGTGATCCCATAAAAAATATCTGTTTCAGGGACAGTGGTATCTGCTGCTTCTGGCTATTCATACATAACTTTTTTCTCTTTAATCCCAGGTAAAAATATATCGTGAGAAACCCCTTGAAGGAAAAGAGAAAAATCCTCCTCCACAACCATTTCTTCTTTAAAAGCGGGGAGGTATTCATCGTCATAAGCAGGGCAACTAGGAACATCTGCTTCAACCCGATACCCAGGTGAGCCATCTACTATAGACCACATTTACTCCATAAACTCACAATTTCCATAAGAGGCATGTTGATCATTATGAACATCTAAAAGAATAGAGGCATCTGATATGATGTTAGATGCTTCCGTTCTAGGTATAACACAATTAATATCATTCAACACCTCTGTATTTTCCTGGCAAATGATTTCCTCCACAGTAAAAGCTTCATCATGGACATGGTCTTCAGGGCCAGTAGAGGCTTCATGAAGTGAAGAAAACTCCTCACAACAGTTTTCATACAAACAATCAGCTGGAAAATAATCTTTACAAAATGAATTGAAATCTGTATGAAAACCTGTTAAAGAGAGAATGCTCGCAGTGGGAAGAGATCAACACCACTCAAGAGCAACTTCCTTCAATGAATATCTAAATAGCTTAATCCAGACATCCTCATGTGTGATATTGTGTCAATGAATAGCTTCATGGAAGTCCAGTAAATGCTCAGCTGGTTCCTCCCAACTTGTTGCATGAAATTTAGGGAGGAAATTTTCCCATTGGTCTCTATCAGGAAGTGCATTAGTAAAACCAACTATCTGGGAAAAGTCACAGAAAGAAAACCTTTGAGCCATAATTTTCTCCATATCGAACCAGTGGATTCACCAATCGATCCTTGAATCATGGAGTTGCCAGGTGACAGATGCGCAACTTCAAATATGCCTGGTCCTTGTTCACCATCAAAGGCCAGATATTAATGTTGTCGTTACTCTAGGAAGCTTCTCAAGTTGAGAAAGCATCCGCTGAAACCTTCTCGAGAAAGCTCCTCTGGGTTATCTTTCAGGTGTGCCAACAGTAGCCACAGCTGAAACAGTGAAGTGGAAACAATGGAGTCGCCACAGTGGAGTCGCCAGGTGCATAGTAGCAATCTTGAAGGGCTCTGATGTCTGATGCACCTTCAGAATCAGAGGCTCAATGTCATTCTTCCCAGGGAAAATCTTCAACTTCATCCCTGGAAATAGCACCATAAATGTTGGCGATGGAAGTCACTCCTGGATTGCTTGCAAGAGCAGAGCCTGATGCCCATCAATTTTTATGTCACGATTTTATAATTGGGGGTGGTCGAATGGAAATAGACCCAGGAAAGAAACATTGACTTAGGAACCAAGGTCTGATATGTAGAAAGCAAGGGAGGTCTTGATCCAACTTCTGTCAGTAAGTAGATTAAAGGGTGGTAGATGGAAGACTTGTGAGAAGGGTGAGAAAGATTGCCTCGGGCAACCGACCTTTGGAAGCTTGAGGAAGAAAAACTCAGAAGCCATGATCCTCTTGGTCCAGAGTTTCAAGGAGCTGAAGGGTGACTCGATTGGATCCTCCAATTCCAAGCCATTCTGCACTGAGAAAACACAAGAACTGATTAGAAACGTTGTGACTGTTACAGTGATCCAACCTACATCATCCTACAATAGCGCAACTCGACTGGATCCTCCAATTCCGAGCTGTTCTAACACAGTAAACAAAGAGATGGAAAAAGAGGCTGACATCCATAAAGTAAGAAGTCTCAAATGCCTTATACATTAACTAGAACGACCAACGTTTCATCAAAACTTACAGAATGGGAGCCTAGCTCAACCATCCCCCCTTTTCCTAAATGGCGAAAATGCCTACATATACTCAAAAATAACAACAGAAGCAAAAACAAGACACTAAATTAAAGAATTGTGTCTTCCTAGCTTCTGATAGCCGGCCTATGTAGACTCAGGATGATCGTGCACCTATGACAAACACCATCAGATTTTGGATTGTCCTTCTGCAGGTGAGTCGACGTGCTTTTAATTCGTCGCTAGACTTTCCCTTTATGGCGGAGCCGATGTCTAACCACCTAAAACAAATGCAATAACTGTCATCTTGGGATCAGGAATGGCTTTGGTCAACTCTACCTTTTGGGGACATGGATGTCCTTTCGAGGGGCCACCTGGACCAGTAGAATGGCTCACGGGATGAGAGGTGGAAGATGTGGCATACTCGACGAGGATGTTGTAGGTGCCGGTATGGTATGGTGAAGGGACAGGAGACAGCGAATGGAGGGAGGTGTTGAGGTAGAGGTGACTGGGCGAAAGGGAAACATGGTAGGTGGTGAGGACATAGGACCAATATATTCATGCCACGTACAGATAGGGGCCCCGCTAGAGTGAAATTCCATTCCAAACCCCCCTCCTTCCATGAAAGGTAGAACCGATGGGGGGGTCCGGAATCCAATACAGACCGTAGATATAAACACCGAGAGTTGGGCCATCTAGATGCACACATACTTTATCTCCAATTCCGGACCCCCCCCCTCTCGTTAAAGCTAGAATGACAGAGGGGGTGCGGAATGGAACCTCCTCCGTGAATTTGAGTGCCTGGATTACGACCGTCCAGATCCAGGCCCTCTTTAAATTAAATTTTCCCGAGCCTTGCTAATGGATGAATGACTGAGATGACCTCGACACTTTCAACATGAAAATCTTGAAGGGCCCCACTCATGGCTCAACTATTGCACTGTATGTCCTTCAGATGGACGGTCCTGATTCTTTCAGGATTTCTGGCATCGAGGGTTCACGATGCAATGTTTCTCAAAATCCCAATTGACCAAACCACGAAAGCATGGATGTACGCCGCGTGTCCTCCAGAGGAATGGTCGAGATGGAATTTGATGTTAGAAGAGGGCTGCCTCCATTATCAAGCTCACTTGATGTGACCGGGTGCTAGGACCATGGGCTTAGCTTCAAAGGTGCTTATCGGTGTTTCAGGGTTTGGGGTTTCGAGATGTTGAAAGACGTGGAACCCTCACCCTTCGAACTCTCGAATGCCGAAATGCCGACGTGACTAGATCTTGCACCATGTGTCCTTTGGATGGATGACTGATATACTTTCTTGCATGCAATATAGACACTACCCATCACGCTAATCCCGGTGCAACTCTGCTAACCGCGATTTCCCACCATTCGTCGATCTACTTTTATAGATGAATCTGGGTTGTTGACAACGTAATTTCTCTCGCTAACTTGATTTTTAGCCTGCAATGGGGCTTTACATTCTACACTTTGGCGTTCTTCGTGCAACCTGCAGCTCTGGATGCTCTCGGGCCCAAGACAAGAATTGTTGCTAACAGTCAGGATCCTCCAAACCCCCCCAGTTGGTGGATGTACATTCCATGCAATCGTCGAAAAACCCAAATGGTCACCAACAACCAGATGGGAATAGAAGGAAAGGTCGAAACAATTGTAAGGGTGGGAAAAATGGCAACAAACCCAAGTACAAAGATAATAATGGGAAATAGAATGATAACGCTGGAGAGGGAAAGAAAGAGAAATGTAAGGTGAAGTTTCCTTGTAAACTTTGTACTGATGATCACCTTACACATTTAAACCCCAAACTTGTGGAGGGTGTGAGACTTTTAAACCTACCGCCTGTTGTGCTGACGAATCCATTCCCACAAAATCAACACTTAGCCTCAAGCTCTTCGAATGATGGAAATGTGCCCGGTGGAGGTCAAAACCCACCATGGAAATATGGAGATCGTGTTTTTATCAATATGGTAGACGCAAAAATCAATGTAGCCACACATTCTCGAGATTATATCTCTTCAAAAGATAGTACCAACCTAGAATCTCCTGCTCCCCCTCCAGAGATGAACCTATAGATTGAGAAACCAAAGCCACCACTCTGTATTTTGAAAGGAGTACTTGAGCTCTCTACTCACAACCCTAATGTTAGAGCTACCCATAACTACTCTATCGTTGAGGATCTGGGCCAAACACTTTGTGCGATGTCAGCTTTGGAGGTACTCTAGACGTGCCCATCATAGAGGAATGCCTTGCTCTCTGCCTTAGGAGCTGTAGAGCCTAGGCTCGAAACTCATCAAGTTTGATGTCGTGGATGTGAAGCCTCTCTTACCCTACCATGTGGCTTTCCAAATCCATGTGGAGTATTCGAAGTATAATATCAAACAAGCAATCATTGATGAAGGTGTTGCCACCTATGTGATGTCCTTGTTTTGTTGGAAAGATCTCGGTTCTCTGACCCTTTCCAAGTCGTCGAACATGTTGACTGCATTTGATGGTCATTCCTTTCACCCTGATGGTATTCTCCCTGCCTTTTTGGTCTAGTTAGGTGGGAAGATGGTAGAGGTGGAAGTAGAGGTAGTTGATGAGCCTCTCGATTATAACCTGTTACTAGGTCACAATTGGACCTATGCTATGGTCATTGTCGTATCGTCCATTTTCCATATACTTTGTTTTCCTCATCAAGGGGAGATTGTGACTATTGACCAGTTATCCTTTGCATACTCTTGTCCTAATTCATTTGTTGTACTGTTGATCCCTGTGATAAAAAATTCTCTGCTGACAACTAAGAATATCGACATCGAAATGTATTCGTCCCTCATGGGTACCTTCAAATTCTTGGCACCGATTTATCACGTTTACACCATGTCTAGTAGGGTTGATTCAACCGGGAGGTCCATACCTTTCCACACTTCCTATTTTAGTGATCCATGGACCCTACCTTCTATGATGTCATTGGGTCAAAGACATTTTCACACTGGAATGGCTATGCCACTATCGACAACAAAGATTGTGTATCAAGCTATTCTAGACTCTTCTTTCGATCCTGATCCTGTTACCTGACCGATGGATGAGGAGGATCCTATTCTCAGGCTTGTATGGGCCACCTCATCATCCTGCCCACATGATTGCCTAGATGGGACTTTTCCTTCATATGAATCCATCCTCGAAGCCATGAATGGTTCTGAGAGACCTTGGGATGATATGCATCATTGATCTTATTTTCTCCCAAGTCTCGAAAGAATTGAGCAAGATGATTTTTGGTATACCTTGAGTGAGATAGTCAGTTATGCTATAGTCCCACTCGATACGTATGGAATTTATGCTGAAGGAAACATGGTGATTATTTCTCCTACTGTCTCGATCGATATCTCTCGTACCCCTGGCAAGATTGAGAATGTAAATATAGGTGTGGATTGTTTGCCAGAAGAAATTCTGATCTACACCAAACTCTTCAAGGAATTTCAAGATGTATTCACTTGGTCACACAAAGAGATGCCAGGGATCGACTCCCGTATTGTCGAACATGAGATTAGGACTTATCCAGATGCTAAACCTATTCGATAACGTCTTAGAGATGTAAATCCTAGACCCTACTATTAAGGAAGAGGTGGAGAAGCTACTTAATGTTGGCTTCATCTACTAGGTTCCCTTGACTGAATGGGTGTCCAACCTCATTCCCATGAATAAAAAGAAAGGAACCATTTGTGTGTGTATGGAGTTTCACGACCTGAACAAGGCTTGTCCTAAATATAACTTCCCCACACCTTTCATTGATTAGATTCTCGATGAGTGTGTGGGAAGCAAAATATTTTCTTTTATGGATGGATTTTTAGGATATAACGAAATCCAGATCAAACTTGAGGACCAACACAAGATGACATTTATATGTCCTTGGGGTACTTTTGCATACCAGAAAATGCCTTTCGACCTTAAAAATGTCGGATAAACCTTCCAACGTTCCATGACTTTTGCTTTTCATGATCTCAAGAACATAGTCAAAGCCTACCTTGATGATCTTGTTGCTCACTCTTGCAAGAGAGTGGATCATGTTATACACCTTCAGCTAGTCTTTGAAAGATGTTGTTACTATAGAATTCGGTTAAACCCTCATAACTTCATCTTCTGCATTAAGTCTGGTCGTCTCTTAGGAGTTTTAGTTTTCGAGACTGGGATCATGGTAGATCATCTTAAGATTGAGGCAATACTTTAGTTGCCTCCCCCATGCACAATTAGACAACTTCAAGGTTTACAAGGGGAAATCTAACTTTCTATGTTGATTCATAGTGAATTATGCTAATATCACTAAGGGTTTCATGCACCTCTTGAAGAAAGACACTCCTTTTATCTGGGATGAGCGAGCCCAGGAGTCTTTCGACGCTTTGAAGAAAGCCTTGGTATCGGCCCCTCTGCTAAAATCCCCTGATTATAGTAGAAATTACTTGATATATATTGCCGCGTCTACTGAGATGATTGGTATGGTTATAGTTCAGGAAGATGATGAGCTCCATGAGCACGTCATCTACTATCTCAGTTTAAATTTGTGAGATCGGAAGAGCGGTTCAGCAGGAATGCCGAGACCGATCTCG